>OZ001258.1:15028884-15068884 GCA_963924015.1 Macrophya annulata
TTAATTAATTCTTGTTATTTTTATCATTTCTATGTCATTTTTGTAACGACGATCACGATATTCAACGAGGAAACTACCGTCGAGGGATTCTTCCGAAAAACTATCGAACAATCCAGTCTACGAAGTCTCGGCTAAAAGAAATACGTATCGCTACGACGTGCAACTCTTTGATTCGCCAGGGAAGCGTCAAAGAATAGCGTCAACTCTCGGTCAGGAGATCTGTCTGCTCTACTTCCGGATAGACGGCGTATAGGGGTGTGCGAGGAGCACGAAACAAAAAACCCTCCCGTCATTCGATGCAACTATCGTCTTCACTTTATCTAAATGCTGCGGAATCGGCGTATAGGGCCGCGCGAGAAGCGCACTTCACAGCCTCCCGGTTCTGCAACTTATCGGCCTGGAGCCGAATTAGACTCGACAACAGCTACGGTCTTGGAAACCGTTATCGCGGTCGTGGTTGGTCAAGAAAACCCCCGGTACAGCGTTCCGACCTAAGGATTTCCCCATCGTGAGCGAGGTTCCTAGTGCTCCCAGCATGATGCTATCGTTTCGATTTTCAAAGTATTAAAATATCGTTTCAAGCTCTGGTGAGTGAGATTTGAATTTGAATCCAGCGCCAGAGCGGAATTACGAAGGAAGGCGGCAGGATGAGGGGTAAGAAACCGACGAGCGAGGCACGACAGGTACACCTACGCATCCCACTACCAGATCTACGTATGACGAAAATGACGAACACCTGTCAACCAATTAGCGACGAGAATTAAAACTCAAATTTTACTCTATCGTCACGTGACCTCTCGCTAGCTGGAATGTTCTAGAAGCAAGGAAACAAAACCTATATAAGGGAGTGACACGAGCTACCCATTCTACTTCTTCGCCTGAGCTACACTCATCGCCACGTGCTCATATCGTATCGAGTATCATTAAAATAGTGTTAGTGAAAATATCGTATCGTATCGTATACTGTTTGAATTCATCTTTAAGGTAAGGTCTTGATCTTTTTGTGAAGACACGAAGTTGCTTAATTTATCTTTTATTCTGTTGTTTGGTTTGTGAGCTAAGAAGCTCAGCTATCGTTTATTAATTTATTAATAAGCAACCTCGTGCCTGCTTGAGTTACGTAGACCTATCTAATATTCTTTTCTTGCTATCTTTATCATACTATCTTTGCTATTGCTTGTTTTATTCTATTTCGCTATTTTGTTTTACTTCTTATTTCATTTTGTAATATTGTATAAATTGTGCATGCTATCGTAAAAGTTCCCTGGAATATCCCTGGCAAGGCGTAGCCGCGGTTTGCGTTACGCACCGCGTTACCGCGATTAGTTAAGTTAAGTTTCGTATAAGTTATTATATTTCGCGTAAATTATATTTTGTTCATTCAAATTACTATCGTATAGCGTATCTTTTATATTAACTATCTTCAGTACCTTTGATTTAGATTTACTATCTGGCTGTCGTTAATTCAGTATCTTCAATTCGCTTCAGTATTGTTCACATTATTTTGTACCGCTAAAAAATAAATAATTATTGTATCTCGGGTGACTACGGTCCCTATCTTTAGTATAGTTTCTGAGATTTCGTTAATTATGAGTTAAATAGCGTATCGATGAAAAATCTTGAGAACCGGTATCGTTTGTTGCTGATTTCTTTTTATTAAACAGTTTAATGCCTGTAGTAAGCCGCGTTATGATTTAATTTTGCCTGGAGTACGAAGTATCGCTCTGTGATACCGAGTCTGGAGTATAGTCAATTTGCATTGTATCGAGTCACCTCTGACGCTGGCTTATTGCTGGTATTATTCCTAGAAACTGCGTAAAAGCTATCTTTCTCGCTCAAATTCTATCGTAACAAACTATCGCTTACCTTTCTGTTATATTGAATGCGTTTGATCTGTTTTACTGTTGCTAATCTGTTCTGTAATCTCTACCTTAAAATTTCTGGTACTCTATCGCTTATGTTACTTTAATTAATTTCTTATAATTAATTTGCTATCGTAACTTTCACTGGTTGATGTTACCTAAATTTTTGATGCTACCATTGTTAATTAAATAATTTTCTATCAATTGTGCTTTCACATCACTATCGTATAACTTGTGCTAAAATATTTGCCTGACTATCGATGTTTAAATAGAATATACGGCCGCAAGGCACATTGAAGGAAATTATAATTGTTTAATGGTGTACCCTGCCCCTCTACTTTAAGTTCTCTGTTAATCTGAGCTAGTTGAGTTGTCGATCGTCGCGATCTCGTCTGTTTTATATTTTCTGAGTTTATCTTATAGTAATCGTTAATTAATTGACGCAGTAGCGTCTGGCGCCCAACTTTAGTGTTTGTTAATAAATTTTGTTATCACGGGAAAGCGCCGAATTGTGCTGGACCAGGGTCTTTTCCTCCCCGTAGATAGTTCATGTCACAGTATATGTATATCCCCCAAAAGCACCTCGGGTGCAAAAACTTTGCGCCAAGTACATTAAAACGTAGTAACTATCAACAAAAATTTGTTAACAAAATATTCAAAGTAATAGCATTTGATCTACAAAAGTATTGAAATCAATGGACTTTGCCAAGTACAATTGAATTTGCTTCCAATTAATTTCTAAATATTGATATTTCAATATACATAATATGTTACAACATGCAACATACGTACTCATATAAGAAACGATCAATTATAAATAAAATTACGGAAAAACAAAGAAACGAAAAAAAAAAATTTGGAGTACGTGGTACTTGGCGGGCTGATGTTGAAGTTATTATGAGAATATTGGAATAGTTCAATTCAATTCATAGTTTCTTGTACTTTTTGCAAAAATGCCCGCCAAGTACCACTACCTCCAAATTTTTTTTTTTCGTTTCTTTGTTTTTCCGTCATTTTATTTATAATTGATCGTTTCTTATATGAGTACGTATGTTGCATGTTGTAACATGTTATGTATATTGAAATATCAATATTTAGAAATTAATTGGAAGCAAATTCAATTGTACTTGGCAAAGTCCATTGATTTCAATACTTTTGTAGATCAAATGCTATTACTTTAAATATTTTGTTAACAAATTTTTGTTGATAGTTACTACGTTTTAATGTACTTGGCGCAAAGTTTTTGCACCCGAGGTGCTTTTGGGGGATTTCATTACTTTTTGTACACGTTTTGATTTTCTCAACCGTTTCTGTTGAATAATATTTTTCAGAATACTATTCATTTCTATAAATCTAACCGTTATAAGTTCTATTGAAAGTGTTTTACTGATAAATCTTAGTCTTCTGCAATGAAAGTGTATGCGCAGATAACCTTTCGCAGAATCTATCCTGCACAGCGCTGCGAAGGGTTTCCTGCACATACACTTTCATCGCAGAAGACTGAGATTTTGTTTGAAAACATATTTTACCGTAATCTAGAATTGGTAGTATCACTTTTTCGATTAGACCTTTCTTGGCTAATTGGAAAATAAAAAACTCCTCTTGGTCAAGATTTTAGTAGGGTCTTGCCTAAAGAGTTGAAGATGCAATTTGGCTGCATAATTGTAAATATTCTAGTGATTCAAGTTTGATCAGCAATCGAGCCACCGATGATGAAATTATATACCGTCGTCGCTTATAATTTTGACTTTGACAAGTTCTCTGCTTACTAAAAGTTGTCCGAAGAGTTTCAAGCTGACAGAACAAAGTTGAAAAAACGTTAAAAAAATATTCACAACGAAAATTTTGGCTACGAAGAACTATACTTACATCATCGAAGGCCCAGATGCTGATCAAATTAACTTAAACTAGTCAAATGATGATTATCTTCAGTTTTTGATTTGTTTTCATTTTCCAGTTCTCAGATTTTTATCTCGCTAATCTAATTATGATCAGCCACATTGCATGCGGTGATAGCTCTCAGTGCACAAGATATTACATGAGGCACTGACTTAGTTCACATCGTTCATTATATTCGGCATTGAATTGCAAATATCTCATCGAATCTTAGGTAACGATGCCATCTCCCTACTAATTTTCATAAAAAAAAAACATTCATGATTATGTATGTTCATAGAATATATGACTATTTTATACGTGATATGAAACCATACCTCATTTTGATCACGTATGGTCATTATTGTGTTATAAAAATTAATTTTATTATTTTGTTCAATCTCATGGTTATTTCTTGTCCAATCTCATCACCTGTTGCCAATTAACTGATATTCCGCATATCTCATTTATATCAATTCTCAATGTAATAAACAAGTATCTTCCTCATCTAATCACGACCAGCCACACGGCGCGCATTTATAGCTTTTGTACAAAATACGTTTTATAGAGAACAATGACTGAGTTCGCATTATATATTATATCTTGCACTTAATTACAAATTCATATTTTAGGTAACGATGCCACGTGCCTGCTCATTTTTGCAATGTAGAATATTTCCAAATTTTATATACAATATTAGGACCTCATAACGATTCTTTATCCTAGATAAGTAATCGATGGCTTATTTTAACTCATTTTGAGAACTAACGGTCACATTTTCCACAACAGCTGTAGTGAGTTCTGGCACTGGATTTGTATGTAAATTTAAATGAGGTTATTTCTATTTGCCCTATACATATTATTAGCGTTTATCTCTTCATTATTACTGAATTTCTGATTCCTTTATGAATTCTACGTTATATCCAACTTCCGTAGTCAGAGAAATAAGTATTCAAATAAATATAAGTAATTTACAGCCGACCCTTCGTTATAATTGAGATGAATCGTCACAGACATTTTTACACGATATTGGAACTGTATAATAATTCGTTATCCTCGATAGCAAATAGAGGGCATGTTGTTACTCATTTTGATCACGTACGGTTACATAGGCTTTCTTGAAAGTGTCAAAATCTCGATGCAATACTGCTATGCTCCATAAATATTATTATAAGTAAGCGTTTAATAATTATTATCTCCGTATTATTACGGAATTACTTTGATTTGAAATAAATACAAGTAAACTACCGACACGTCGTTATAATCGCGATCAATCGTGACAGGTATCATAACCTCAAAGGCTCGACTCGTCAAATAAACAAAAAGATAAATATGGTTAGTACGTTCAGCTATACGGTGTGCGCGATTATGCTGCCTCCCGTGGGCCATAGAAAGAGTTATTGCATGGCAGACCGACGAACTCGCTCGGAATTCTATGCGTATCCGTAGTATATATAGATATAGAGATCGGTAGAAACTCTTGTCTCGTCGGAGTACTCTCTATGTATTATATCCGCATAGTTTTTATGCACGGAGCGAAAATCTGGTACGACGAAGAAATTGCTGAGATGAAACTGACCCCCTCGATTTTTTTAAATAATCATATCTCAGCTATCCGTACACCGATAGCATTGATATTACGCTCAAATGTAATCTTTTTCGCATCTTATTCTTGTATTAATTCGGTGAGCCCTGAGATATTGCCTATACGCCGTAATGAAATAATATGGTTACCCCCACTCCTGCGCCGAGCTTCCGTTCCGGTAAAAGAGAGTGGTAGAGTCGAGACGAAATAATTTTTTTTTTTTTTTTTTTTAATTTTTTTTTAATGTACTTGGCTCGAGACTCTACCGAGTCTCTTGATGCATATGTATGTGTATATGTATGTGTATGTGTATGTGTATGTGTATGTGTATGTGTATGTGTATATGTATATGTATATGTATATGTATATGTATATGTATATGTTGTAACGGTAATTTCCCTGAGTTCGGGCGACCCAGGAAAATTAGGCCGAAAACAAACCTGGCTCCAACGTTGAGGATTTGGGGAAGGTGTTGGGCGCCAGACTCCAGGGACGGAGTCCTCTCTCTCTCTCGCTCTCGACTAGCTTAGCTTTAGGAGTAGAGGGATGTGGTGGGGGCGATGAATAAAGACACCGAACTACGAATTAGGATTTAAAAAGAAAGAAAGTTTATTAAAAAAAGAAAAAAAGAAAAAGGTCGCGAATTACCGCCCGCTACCTGGCGTATCTTACAATAAATACCGTGACTCTACTCTACGATCAAAAGAAAACTAATAATTAATAATCAATAATAAACTAAATTAATAAAAGAATTGACTCTACTCGCAAAACAAAACTTAAATCCAAGCGTTGCTCAGCAGTCAGCTGTCAACTCGCTCTCTCTCTTTCTCTCTCTCGTGGGGACGGGGTATCGGTGTTGACTCGCTCGCTGTAGACCGGAGTCTAGCGGCAGAGTCGGGGAGGGTGGTGGGGGACGGTACACTCTCTCGCTTGGGTGTCGGGGAGTCGGTGAGTCGCTGCCTCGCTGCAGCGCATTGCGACGCGTGACAGCAGACGACTCAACAATATGGCGGACGCGACTCGCTTGACGTTAGGTGCGCAGCGGGGACTTGACCGGCACTCTAACACGCAACTCGCCGATCACGTGGGACTGGGGACGTTTAAATCTCTGCCGTCTAACGGACAGAGATTCTCGCTCGGGTCTGGGGGTTGTTTTTGGGACTCTCTACTCTCTTGGGGGTTGTTGGGGGTTTCGGGACGGGACTCGGAGGTTTCCAGTACAGTCGATACCTGTCATCGATCATCGATAGTCGCCTATCTTCTGCATCCGCCATATATGTAATACTCCTATATTGCTAAAAGGGTCTGAAATATGGCTACTTTTGTACGGTGCCGACGATAATGGTGTCTCTTTCTATCTCCATCACATCAGAGCTTTCTGCGCAAGTCAACATCTGGCACTTGCGTAGAACATTACTATCGCAGAACATGGAGTAGAAGTGAGTTAGAGATATATTCTATTTCACTTAGTTCTCTACCCCTCCACTTATAGGAATTAGCAATATAGGAGTATTACATATATGGGATCCGCCTTCTACTACGAGTCAACTGTCGCCGCCCACCTGCCGTGACGTCAACGCCTGCTAACCATCTGCCGTCGTGTTTTTGTCATCACTGCTGTCCTCCTCTGTATCGACGTCAGTCAAGCAGCGCTCGCTTTTATCATGCCTGGTATTTTCAAATGCTCTTACTGCGGTAAGCCCATAGCTACGAGAGTCAAGCGCTGTAGTTCTTGCCTACTTGCCTATCACCCTGGCTGTTGTGACACTAAATTGCGTCGCGATAAAATTTAAATCTTGTTGCCCCGGGGCATTAATTGAGGAATTTACTCGTGCTTCGGAGCCTACGCTGCCCTGCTCTCTACCTGTGGGTAGTGATACTTGTGCCGCTGCACCTCCTCTTATCGCTTCAGAATCCCAACCGTCTGGAACTGGGGCTACCGTAACGTCAATCGCTAGTCTAACTACGCGTATGGATGAGCGTTTTGATTTGCTCGCGGGGCGGCTTGCTCTCTTGACCGTCTTAGAGGAGCGTATCGCCGCCGCTGAGGCTCGTATCTTGGTTCTTGAAAATGATAATCGCGTTCTTTCTGAGGATAATGCTGCGCTGCGTCTGGCTCAGCAAGCTCAACGTGCTGATTTAACTGCACTCGATACAAACGTCGCTCGAGTCGCGGAACTTGATGAACGTTGTCGTGTCGTTTCATCTGATGTCACTGCGCTCAAGCAGGCCCAACTCGACCTGAGGACCGATCAGTCGTTGCGTGGTCAATCTTCTGGTCCTGTTGAACGTATTATCTCCGGAGCGCCCTGTTCGTCACCTGAATCTATTCCGGCTACCGTCAACCGAATTGTTGCCTCGCTCGGCTCCAACCTTGCGGATGGTGACATTATTAGTTCCCGGTTTCTAGTTACCCGCGACAAAGCTCGCAAAGCTACTCCGCTTCCGATCGTCGTCAAACTTCGCAGTCGTACCATTCTTTTACGTCTCATTGCGGCCAAAAAAGCTAAGGGCCGTCTAGCTTCATCCGATCTCGTTCCGTGTCCCGTGGGTCCGGCTACTACCATCAACTTAAACGAGGCTTTATCACCGGATGTCTACAGGCTCCTCATTGATACCAAAGCTGCTGCCAAGGCGGCCGGTGCCCGATTCGTCTGGCATTCTAATAGCGTCATTTTTGTTCGGAAAGCGCAGGGCGCGCCAGTATTACGGATTTCATCGTCCGCCGATCTCACCCGTCTCGCGTCAATCTGACGGTGTCCTTAGCAGCCGTCTCCTTGCCAGCTCCCGCGCTCCGGTCGAACAGTCAACTCTCCTGGTTCCGCCAGCTTACCGTACCTTAGCCTCTGCCATCTTAATGCTAATTCCATCCGAGGCCACATTGATTTATTACGTTTTCATTTCTCTTCTTGTTCTGCTCACCTGATTGCTATCAGTGAATCGTGGCTACATGAGCAGGTTTCGGATGCGTCGGTCTCACTACCGGGATATTCGATTTTACGCAATGATCGGGTCGGTAAGATCGGGGGTGGGGTCGCGCTGTATGTGCTGCAATCTCTTCAGGCTAAGCTGCTTGGCGTCTCTCCGGGCCCATATACCTGCAGTCCCGAGTATCTTTTTGCGGAAATCGGTACCTCGCGTTCCTCGAAGATTCTCGTCGCTGTTGTCTATCGTCCACCTAAGGCATCTAACCTTGCGGCTTTCGAAGTCTACTTCGATCGTCTTAGTATAGGTTATAATCTCTCTGTCATCTTCGGCGACTTCAATGCAAACCAGCTGGGCCAGTCGTATGACGCGGATAATGTTCGTGAGTTTTGTTCTTCCCGGGCTCTCTACCTGGTGCCGTTCGCAGCCACGTGTCACACTCACACCTCTGACACGCTTCTTGATTTGTGTATGCTCAGTGATCAACATATGCTTCAATCTTTCTGCCAATCCTCCGCGCCGTTTATCGCCGGGCATGACCTCATCTCGGTTAACATCTCGATTCCCGCTCCACCGTCTTCCTGTAAGATAGCTAGATTCCGCTCTTTTGCTAACTTTTCAACTGACTCTTTCAGGCGGGATCTGGTGGAGAGCGATTGGTCGTCATTTGAAGCCCCGGGCTCAGTTGATGAACTGCTTTCCTGTCTTCAAGGTAACGTCACGGCTGCTCTTGACAAGCATGCCCCTTTTGTGACTCGCGCTTTCAAACCTAGCAGGCCACCATGGATCACTCCGGAGCTTTACACCCTCACACGTGCCAGGGATTCTCTCTATCGGACCTACAAGCGTTCTCGTTCACAAGTCGCTCTTCTTCGCTATCGGGATGCCAGGGACAATCTTCATAAGCGCATCTCTGCAGCTCGTGCTACATTTTTTGCCGATCGGCTTTCTTCTATCCACGAATCGCGGGTTCTTTGGAGGGAGCTTCGTACTCTCGGTATAGCGCCGGCTCGAACCAACGACTATGGTAACTTCGCGGTAGATGATCTTAATCATCATTTTGCGGCTATCTCCCAGCGTTCTTCATCTGTTAAGGAAGTTGCTGAGTTTTTTGCGACTCTCCCACCGCCTGTCTATAATGATTCGCTATTTTATTTCCAGGACATCTCTCCTTCTGCGCTTCTCCGAGCCTTCAGTCACTTCACCTCTCAATCGCGCGGCTTTGACGATCTTGCGCTTCGTGACGTTCAACTTGCACTGCCGGTTATTTTTCCTTACCTCCTAGCTCTCTTCAATCATTCTCTCTCCGCTGCTGTCTTTCCTGAGGTCTGGAAGCGGACTCGTGTGTCGCCGTTGGGTAAGGTCAAATCGCCCTCCTCTCTCGATCAGGTTCGGCCTATTTCTAACCTTTGCTTTTTATCAAAAGTTCTTGAGCGTGTCGTCCATGGTCAAATTTCTTCTTACCTTGAAAGTCGCCAGCTGCTTGACCCTCGCCAGTCCGGCTTCCGGCCAGGCCACAGCACACAAACTGCTCTCCTGAGACTAGCTGAAGATGTTCGCAAGGGTATCGATGGTCGTAGCTTAACTGTCTTAGTTCTCTTTGACTTCTCTAAAGCTTTTGATACAATCCCGCATGCAGTCTTGCTCGGCAAGCTCCTTAACCTTGGCTTCTCGCAGCATGTCATTCAGTGGGTCGCCTCTTACTTACAGGGTAGAATGCAGTCAGTTGCGTCTCCGGACGGTCATCTCTCTTCTTGGGCGAATCTAGATCTTGGCGTTCCGCAGTGTTCGGTTCTGGGTCCGTTGTTATTCTCTTTATTCATTAATGACATTTCCGTAGTTCTGAAGCACTGTAGTCATCTAGTTTATGCGGACGATCTGCAGGTGTACTATCAGTTCTCTCTTGAGAAGGTTGCGGATGCTGTCGCTTGTGTCAATGAGGACGTACAAGCTGTCCTAGACTGGTCTAGATCTTCGTCTCTGCGCGTTAACGTAGCGAAAACTCATGCGATGATGCTTGGCAGCGGATCCTACGTGTCCAAGCTTCAGCCTGATCTTCTTCCTGCTGTGTGTCTTGATGGCTTTCCAATTCCTTACCTCGACTCTGTGCGCAATCTTGGCGTCTTTTTCGACTCCAAGCTATCCTGGTCAGCACAGATCAACGCTATTTCTGCCCGTGTACATGGCACCCTCAGGCAGCTCTCAGCTTCTCGTCGTCTGCTCTCTAGAAATTTACGTAGACTCACGGTGATCACCTTGATATTTCCATTTTTTGATTACTGTTACGTGGTCTTTGCTGACCTCCAGACAGGTCTTGACACTAAACTTCAGCGACTTCTGAATACCTGCGTTCGCTTTGTTTGCGGTGTCCCTCGTGATGCGCACATCACGCCGTATCGCAGGGAACTTGGCTGGCTTCGCGTTAAAGACAGAAGGCTGTACTTTCTTCTCACTCAGCTCTTTGTTATTCTGCACTCTGGGCAACCTTCTTACTTGCGCGAGCTATTTGTCCTGGCTGATCGCGATCGTGGCCCCGCAACCTGCCGGCCCTCGCGGGCACCCAGAAGTGATTTTGTGGCACCGTTTTCTCGTACCGCCGCGTTCTTCAACTCCTTCGCGGTTGCTGGTGTACGACATTGGGACTCTCTTCCCTCCGAACTAAAGGCAGCGCGCACGGTAGCTTCATTCAAACACGGTTTGTTTGCGTATCTGCTGAGTACCGAGGATACACGCTCGTAGCTTACTTTCTTGCGTTTTTAGCTCTTCTAGCTCTTGCCTGTTAGGCGTAGATTATTCTAGCTTCATTTCTCTTTCTACTCTTGTACTCATGTATTGTATTGTACTATATCTCTACCTTATCATAGTCACAGAGCAAATCTTTATAATGCTCTGTGATTCTGTATTGTCTAATATTGTTATAGACATAAATAAATGTATCTATCTATCTATCTATCTATCTCTCTCTCTCTCTCTCTCTCTCTCTCTCTTGAATGAGTTACCGCGGTGTCTGTGCCACTGCTCTCATCTGCTGTACGCTGATGACCTGGTAATTTACCTCAGGTGCAGTCCAGCTGTAGTCGACCAATATGCTCGTTTGCTCAATACCGACATTGATGGCATACGGCAGTGGTGCGATGAGAATAGGCTCAAGATCAATGTGGCAAAGACCAAGGCAATGGTCTTCGGGAGCTCGCGATATGTCAACTCCTTGCGCGCGGATGTATTTCCAGAAATTCTCTTAGGTTCCACTCCAATACAGCTTGTAGACTCATTTAAATATCTTGGTGTGGTGTTCGATAGCTCACCTCCGTGGACGGAGCATATTGCTTTGGTCCGAAGAAAAGCGGCCGGAGCGCTTTATCGTATCCGTATGAACGACAATATGCTCGCTGTTGTCTTAAAGCGCCGGTTGATCACTGCCTTGGTCCTTCCCATATTCGACTATTGTGCGCCCGTGTTAACTAATCTAACCGGGGAGCTGGAGCGTTCGTTGCTTGTGTCACTTAATAATTGCGTGCGGTTTCTGCTCCGCCTGCCACGTGACGCCCACATATCGAGGCATCGGCGTAGGTGTGGTTGGTTACAGCCTTGCTTGCGTCGCTTGCAGCTTGTAGGGTGTGCGTTTTATAAAGCGCTTTGCTTGGATGACAACGGTATAACTATTGTTGAGCGAAAAAAAGTCTCTGCTTGTCGACTGCTCCGTGGTGCGAGTTGGATCGAGAGTCGAATCGAAACTCCAGGCGCAGCTATGTTCATGTTCAAACCATTAATGTGCAGGTCTGTACATAGTTACAAAGAATTTTTTTGTGTGACATCCGGATTTTAATAATGTTGTAATTTTTGCACATGCTCAGCGAAAATCTTCAAAGCATAGTGCTCGAAGTCAATCTAAACGATCCAAAAGTACTGAATCTACTCTCCCATTTACCACCACTCAGTTTTTGATGGAAACATTAGGCCTGATGATAAATTCATGAACTTATTTTGATCCTTATGTTTCTTTTTCTTTAAACGACTCGTACTCATATTTTGAATTAAATTTCTTTGTCCCTTCTGTTGTAACGTTCGTGTACCCATGTTATTAACCAAGTCTTTTTTTCTTTTATTTTCCAAATGTTTTTCATTTAAATATTCAACCAAATCATTTTTTCGTTTCGCAGCTCTGGTAGTTACAGACAAAACTTGATCTTTTCGGAGATCATTAATTGTTTTTGAATTTTTTTTATAATAACAGTCTTTATAAAAACTTTTATAATTCGTTCTAAATAAAATATTACTACAACTAATAACATCATAATGACCATAATCGAACGGACCGGTCAGTTTCAAGATTAATTTATTTTGTAATAAAAGCGAATTAAATATCAGAGGTGTTCCGATATCATTTTGATATATAATAATACATATGTTGTAAATATCTACAAAAGCCTGTATTTCAATATGCCCACCGAATACTCCATTCTGCCGCATATGATGCAAATAATCTTTTTTATTCCTGATTATTGTATTATGAAAGTCATTTTCAGTCACAAAATTTTTGAATAATTCCCAATTACCATCAATATAATCCACAATTGCATGTCTTAAATATTTATGCTGCTTTTGGGAATCGTAGACAAAGTAAGATATACTCCTAAATAAACAATTTTCATCTGCTTCTATATAACATTCTATATTATGCACATAATCCATGTTTCAAACGGTTAAAATTATTCAAAACAGTAAACACAAAAAAAGATATTGAATTACTGAATTTTTTGTTGGAAAATATTTTACTTTCAGTAGATGTATCAAGCCCTAGATTACAGAAACCAATAAAACGAAATTGACACGTTCACTTGAACAATGTTCACAGGCGCACAGCAGCCTTTCAATATTATGTAGCTGTCAAGCAGTAATCAAATCCTATGGCGCTAAGCAGCCTTTAACAATTCAGGTGCGAAGCAGCCGTTCAATGCCAGTTAATTACTTGAAATATAACAATAAAAGAAAGATTTTTGATTTATATCTACTCAGAATTTGATATTAAATATATTACTGCACTATGTCTTTTAACACGTCATTCGTAATGAAAGAATTTATAATAACTTCGGTGGTTTTTTGTTTCTTGAAAACAACATATACATATATGAACTTCTTTCATCAATAGTATACAATGATTGATATAAGTATTGATAAACCATAATTCATATGATAATTTAAATCTGACAATTTCTATGTGTTGAAATTTAACTTTTAATGTGTATTTTGCAGCAAAACACTGCAGACATGTTCCCTGACCCTAATACATTCATATTTTGATGGCAACCTAGATCAGGTAACCATTACAACCTTGATCAGGTAACCAGACAACCTAGATCGCGTAACCATGGCAATATCGAGCGGATTTCCGTAGCAACCGCGATCTAGGTAACCATAGCAACCTGGATCGCGTAACCATGGCAACCCCAAACAGGTAACCATGACAACCTGGATCGCGTAACCATGACAACCCCAAGCAGGTAACTATGGCAACCTGGATCAGGTAACCATGGCAACCCAGATCAAGAAACCACGGCCTAGATCGCGTAACCATGGCAATATCGAGCGGATTTCCATAGCAACCGTGATTAGGTTACCATGGCAACCTAAATCGCGTAACCATGGCAACCCCAAACGGATAACCATGGCAACCCCAAACGGGTAACCATGGCAACCCGGATCGGGTAACCATGGCAACCCAGATCAAGAAACCATAGCCACCTAGATCACGTAACTATAGCAATATCGAGCGGATTTCCATGGCAACCGCGAGTAGGTATCCATGGCAACCCAGATCAAGAAGCCATGGCCACCTAAATCAAGCGGTATCCATGGCAATATCGAGCGGATTTCCATGGCAATCTAGGTCTTCTACATCGGCGGCGGCGGTATTATCAATATAATATATATATATATATATATATATATATATATATATATATATATATATATATATATATATATATATATATATATATATATATATATATGCATGTATGCGTGTATGCATGTATGCGTGTATGCGTGTATGCGTGTATGCGTGTATGCGTGTATGCGTGTATGCGTGTATGCGTGTATGCGTGTATGCGTGTATGCGTGTATGCGTGTATGCGTGTATGCGTGTATGCGTGTATGCGTGTATGCGTGTATGCGTGTATGCGTGTATGCGTATGCGTGTATGCGTGTATGCGTGTATGCGTGTATGCGTGTATGCGTGTATGCGTGTATGCGTGTATGCGTGTATGCGTGTATGCGTGTATGCGTGTATGCGTGTATGCGTGTATGCGTGTATATGTGTATGCGTGTATATGTGTATATGTGTATATGTGTATATGTGTATATGTGTATATGTGTATACATACACGTATACATACACGTATACATACACGTATACATACACGTATACATACACGTATACATACACGTATACATACATGTATACATACATGTATACATATATGTATATATATATATATATATATATATCTATATCAAGAGACTCGGTAGAGTCTCGCGCCAAGTACATTAAAAACATTTTTTTTTTTGTACGTAGCGACTCTACCGAGTCTATATACAGCTGCGGCAATTTTCCGCGGAGTGGGGGGATAAGGTTTTCCCGATCCTACCGTATTTAATGGTATTATGGGGATCTACGAGTTGTTTGTGACGATGAGGGTAGAAAAAGCTTTCATTTAAGCCTAACATCAATAGAATCTATGCACGTATAGCTAAGATATGATAATTTGTAATTTCGAGGTGACTCGTTTCACGTTGACAGATTTTCTCCCTTTTCAGCGCAATTCTATCGCTCCAGACCATTGCGCATGCGCGCGGATCTGTCAAACTCTTTCAGACTACTGCGCAACGCGTGGATCTGTCAAGCTGACAGTTAAAGTCAGCCGGCATGTGAAAAACTCAATTGCACAAAACTCCACAAAGTAATGTTTGATTCAGAACTATTCAAAGAGTAGGAGATGATCATGTTCGAATATGGACCCGATATTTTATAAACAACAATGAATATTAACCTATGTGATTGATCGTTTACTTACGAGCTCCAGTCTTTGAGGTTATGTGCATACCTATAATAATAACGATAATAACGCTTTTCATAAGTCCGGCTTGCGTTGTAGACACTTTTCGTCAACTTGCTTTTAATTTTAATTTTAATTATTATATCCAATTCTTCGATAAATGTCAACAATCACATCGTGTACAGCACAAGACATCATGCTTCGTGGAGTGCATTGATGTATTTCAGTTCACGAAAATTATACCAGAAGATTCATGAATACTGTGTACAGGGTCAGAACCGAGGAAATAGCACCAGTATAAATTACAATTACCTAACCGAGTTTCATAACAAAGACATAAAAGATGACCATACTCTTATATTTATATATATGTATTCAAATACTGTAAATGAATTTTTATTATCGCAGAATTTCTTCTAACTTATAGGTTCATAGCGTTGTGATCCATAAAAATTCAGCTTTACGTAAAATTTCATTGAGCTGTGACAAAAATATTATAATCTTCAAATTGAAGCAACATTATTTTCAGACTCTTTATATAGCGTTACTATTGCGTGTAGTACGTTTAGGCTCAGCCATGCTCAATCTGGAATAAATTCAGATTTCTTTGGATTTATTCTGATCGTTGACTCGTTTCCACTGTATGTTTTCTCTAACTTTTCATTGAGTATGAATCCTGTAGCCTTCGCAGTCTCATTTACTTGACAACCAATTGGTTAGTCGATGAACACTTTACACTTGTGTGATGCTGATTTTCCAAAGTATTTTTACCGCTCACTATCACAAGTAAATGAGAAAACAGAAGATAATATTACTCGATCATATTTCACTAGCATTACTTTATGCTGCTATCAAAACATTACCGTTCTAGGCAGATTATTCATGTCCAGTGACAAAAACAGTTTATGAGAATCTGCAAATAATTTAACTTTTAATGGACTAGTGAGACTAGGTATTAGATTTCAGAGGTGTACTAAGAGCTGCCTCTGAGGAAACGCTCTGAGGAAACATTTTATTGACTCAGTTTTTTCACAGTTCATTAGTACTGTTTTGATAGATAGTTCATGATTGTTGAAGATTTTGTGTTCTTCGCTGAGCATAGACTTAGTTCATCGAAGCAACAGTCGCTGTCGTAGGGTACAGCCTGCTGCGTTCAGCTTGTTGTATGAAATTTTTTCAAAATTCAAGGTAATATTCTATATGAATCTAATTTGGAGCTAATCAAATCATGTTTCATGAATTTAACTTTTAAACAAAAAAATTTTTCATTGTAAGACACTTTCAAATCAATCAAAGATTTCTGTGTCCAAAAATTAAATTCATCAATTATTATTGGTTTGGCTCTCAATTACATTCGTATAGAATATTTCCTCCAAATTTGAAGAAATTTCACGCAACGCAGCAACCTGTACTCAACGTTAACTACGTTTTCTTCGATGGACTAAAATCTATGATCAGCGAAAAACAAAAAATCTTGAAAAATCATTAACTATGTATCCAAATAGCACTAATCAACTGCAGAAAAAACTGAGTTAAAAAATGTTTCCTCAAAGCGGAGTAGCAGTGATTTGAAAAAAATTATTTTTAAAGTCAGTACACCCCTTTAAGCCAGCGATAAACATCATTTTATCTCTCTAACATTTAATATAATGAATATTATGAGTAGAAATAATTTTGATTGGTACTAGTTGACAAAGATTCATGAGTAAGCGTGTAGATATCTTCCTTTCGAGACTGCAAATACTATTTGCTATATTATAATTTTCATTTTTATCGATTTATCGCAGTATTTTTCACATGTGGAAATTAACCTTCAGCTAAAATTTCGATTAAATTCAATGAGTTCTAATCAAAATGTTCAATTTTCCAAAGTCATGCAAGATTCATCCTGAAATATTTTCTGCGTACAGTTACAGGGTGATTGACTGTTGCTTTGACAGATGATCCCCGATATCAAATCCGCAGAGATAATAAAAATGTTTAGCCCATGTGTTGCAAAAAAAAAGGTGGTGCGTTAGCTGGATCCTTCCTGCTTGAAAATGTTTATTCGATAAATCACATAATGTTATGAATTAATTCTGAGTGTAATTTATCACATGATTTGCCTTGCAAATTTGACAAAACATATAAGAAATCACAGAATAAATCATATAAACACGAATCATTGGACATAATATTAGACAAATTACATGATAACTATACGGTTGACCATATGATTTTTGATATAGTATATCTAATGATTCATGCGTATATGATTTATTGTGTGATTCCTTTTATATTTTAACAAATTTACACAATGAATTATATGATAAATTACGTACGAAATTCTTTCCCAATATTATACGATTTACCACATGAACATTTTCAGCAGGGTTATTATAGACGCTATGGTGATTTTCTTGCTCATGTTTACAGATGACATATCAAAGCATATAGCAATGAAGTTGAGGAGCCCAGATTCATCAGATGGTCAATAATCATAGAAGACAAGTGAAATGTGATACAAATAATTAATATTCATAGCTATATCAAGAGTCAACAATTGAGCTTAAAAAATGTGTTTCGTGGTTCCATCTGGGAGGGTAGAGCTCTAGCAATGCAGCATGCGATTATTGAATCGATTGCCATATAAGTACGTCTGAATGAAGAGGTACAAAAAGTGATAGTGCAATATTCCATCATGGTCAGAATATTCAATCCGGCCACTACACCTGCATGTTACGGGAGGGAAATTCTGCTTGGAAACGTGTAGATGATATTATTGCAAAGCAGAAATGGTCGAAAAATGCCCAAGATGCATACATATTCTTTGCATGTCAGACCTGATTAATCCTAAAGTTAGCAGTAACTATACCCTTGCTACAATTAAAACCGCCGATGTTGGTTTAAAGCTCAAGCTTGAATAAATATCCAGCTGAACGGTGCAAAAAGTAGTGAAATCCCCCCAAAAACACCTCACGTGTAAAAACCTTGCGCCAAGTACATTAAACCGTAGTAACTATCAACAAAAATTTGTTAACAGAATATTCGAAGAAGTAGCACTCGATCTACAAAAGTATTGAAATCGATGGATGTTGCCAAGTACAATCAAATTTGTTTCCCAATTTATTTTTGAATGTGCCTTAGTATTAGGTTTGGTTGTTACTCACATCTGAATATACATAACATGCGTAACACGTAATGACATGCGACATACGTACACGTAGGAAAAAAATAATCGAAATTAAAATTGGAAAAAACAAAGAAAAAAAAAATTTCGAGGTAGTGGTACTTGGCGGGCATTTTTGTACAAATTACAAAAAAATATAAATCGAACTATTTTAATTTTCTTATAACAATTCAAACATCAGCCCGCCAAGTACCACTACCTCGAAATTTTTTTTTTCTTTGTTTTTTCCAATTTTAATTTCGATTATTTTTTTCCTACGTGTACGTATGTCGCATGTCATTACGTGTTACGCATGTTATGTATATTCAGATGTGAGTAACAACCAAACCTAATACTAAGGCACATTCAAAAATAAATTGGGAAACAAATTTGATTGTACTTGGCAACATCCATCGATTTCAATACTTTTGTAGATCGAGTGCTACTTCTTCGAATTTTCTGTTAACAAATTTTTGTTGATAGTTACTACGGTTTAATGTACTTGGCGCAAGGTTTTTACACGTGAGGTGTTTTTGGGGGGATTATATTGATAATACCGCCGCCGCCGATGTAGAAGACCTAGATTGCCATGGAAATCCGCTCGATATTGCTATAGTTACGTTATATATATGTATATATGTATATATATATATATATATATATATATATATATATATATATATATATATATATATATATATATATATATATATATATATATATATATGAGCCATTCCACGTCAAATTTACACTCCATGTACCTCACCCCCTTCAATTTGGATAATTTTTTAGTATGATGTTGCAACCAACCCAAAAAGTCTCTGATTTTTTTCTCAAATTTTTCTTGCCACCAGTGAAATTTGAAACAAATTAAAAAGCAAATTCTGAAAACGCCATTTACAAAAATCTGAAAAAATTCACAAAAATTCCATGGTTTAAATGATGATTTCTAAGTCTTACATGATAATGGGATCTCAACATCTATTATTTTTGTCACAAAGTTTTAGTTTTTTTGTTCCAGAATTGAAGTTTTTATTCGTTTCATCGGTCATAACTTTCTCAAATAATAATGGATTCCAATTTTTCTCAAATGTAGCGAAATGCCAGGAGGCCTGAATACAGTTAATGCCATTTGAATTTTTTTTTTTTCAATTGTTCCAAACAAAACCTCAGAAAATTATAGACTGAATTTTTTTTTCCTGAACAGAGAACTAGATTTTTTTTGTTCAACCATTGTGTCTTCGTGGACAAAATGTCTGATTCTAGACGCTAAAGTATACGCTATGAGGGTAGCTCTGGCAGCATCGCCCCCGTGGCAGAATTTCACCCACTCGGTCACAATATTTTCTGCCAGCCATTTTGCGATGTCAACGTTTTGACGTCAGTATGCATGAGCCTGAAATGGCGGGAACTGAACAAAGTTGTGTGGCGGCGGCTACGCAGGCTAGCATCGCAGGCTACCCGCATGACATATGGTGGTGAAGTGATTCCCCAAACTGCGCCCAAACAGCGACGTGGCTCAATTTTCTCATCCCCATATAGATATAATTCACATCGCAATCAATGATAATTGATCAATTACCATGAGAGAAGTAAGTTTTGTACTCGATTCATGGTTTTTTTTCTAATTGATATCCCAGTCCGTAAATCATTATCCAAATGACTTCAATTGGCATAGTTTGTGTTTAAACAGTCGAAACTTAACCTCAATTCAACATTATACTTGAATCTTCATAACCGTGCTTGATTGCATATGGGCAACGAAAAAGAAGGTAGTTATTTCGTGATCAACAATGTCGTATGTCAATACTAGATGTTGCAACCCATTTGAAATACCATGTCATCGTAAGACAGAAGGCTTGCGGTATGTGAGTTTCTCCCAACAACAAGCTTGGAACCTGGATGAGAGATACAAAGTATGTTCAAGTTGTTCAAAAAAACTTGAACCAACTTCACCGGTCTTCAATGAAGATCGAACTTCGAATGCTTGTCAATCAGACGCCCATGAAAAAATCGAGAAAATTACTGACACGATTCCAGTCATTTCGGGAAAAACTCTTGGAGTCAATTCAGCGGCTGATACTCATGCTGCAACATCTGGTAATTAAAAAATTATTTTGTTTTCTGGGCGTGATTTTTTGTGGAGGGAGATCTTATTGTAATAAAAATTAATTTTTCATATTTTGATGCTGTACTTTATGCGAGGATTTTTCAAAATTATTTTCCTCTTTTCTCAACAGAATGATTATAACTTTCCACTCCATTCGGAATTCCATCCTAAGGAAGGGGTAGCTTGAACAATATTTTGTTAAGGCCTATTTTGAAGAATTTTTGGTTTTTTTAGAATTTTTAGAATTTTTAGTGGAAAAGGTGTGACGTCTGTACGTCGACACAACGAGAAAGTTCTTGATAATTAGCGTTAAATAGTAAGGGTTCGCTCCCGCTTTACGTGCGGGTGCACAACTAAGGGAAGTGGTATGAAGGTGATTGATTGGTTAGAGTAAGATAGTGATTAACTTATAGTTTATTGATAACAATACTGATACTTGGACAAGCAGATTGAAGTGAAGCTGATGGGTTTAGCTTTGGAAGCGAATGATTAGGAGTATAATGAGGGAGTTTGGTGATTGGAGAAGAAGTATTGTGTGATAGTTGGGATAGAAGATGTGTGTAGGAAGATGCGAGCCGGAGAAGTGTTGTGTTGAGTAATTAGGAGTGTAATGTATTGGGTGATTGTTGAGATAGAGGATGTGTGAATAGGAAGATGGTTGACAGAGAAGTGAAGGAGTGGAAAAAGAGAGGAATGAGGTAACCTAGGGATTTAGGTGAGGTGGGAGGCCACGTGTAGCTGAGGATGCATCAGACCATCGGATGCATACTCAGCATTGCGCATGGAAGGATAGGTAACTAGAATGCCGATTATCAAATTACTTGGTGACTAGAGGAAATTATAGGTAAGGTGACAGAAAGTGGGTGATAGGTGAGGAAGGTGAAGTCTGGACGTAACAAAGGTATCAAATATTTTTGGAAATGGATTTTCAGAAAATAATTATAGATCTTTTGAAAGCTATGAATATTATTCAAGAGCTCTATAATCGATAAGAATCGGAATTTTCAAGGGGCAAACATTATGATCATCTGATAGATAGATTCTGAATAAGTTAAAAAAAAGTGAAATCGGTAATTTGATTGTTCAGATATCTTACACACCGTGCTTAAGTTCATCAGTTTTTGAAATATTCGAATAAAAAAATTATAGTATAATTTTTGAATAGTTTCATGATCGAGAAATGCGATAAAAATCGATTGTTCAAGCGACTCGTTTCTGATTCCATTTATCGAATATCATTTCAAATCTACATGATGTCATATCAATTTTCAGGATCCCAATTAACTGCGAGTTCAGAATCTTCTAGTTCAGAAAAACTTGCATCACAAACAAGAAATTTATCTGCCCTTAGCCTCGATTCAAGGCTTGCTGTCGTAAACCAAGGTCTTGCAATACTGGACAACTCGCCATTCCAGAAAAAAAGAATGAGATACGAACGATATGTTCCGGAAAAAATCCACGAAATATCAAACAATTTGAAAAGATCGCTCGGAGTCTCGGAATTAGCTAGTGATTACAATGCCGAAATGGAAAGTGACGCTGATGAGTTCTGGAAAATGATGGAGCAACTGAAAGAAAAATACCATCGTGAAGATACAGACAGAGCAACTAAGATTCAAATCCTAACCTTATTCCCACCAAATTGGACTGTAACGAAACTAGCACAGAGAATGGATGAATCAAGATATCTCGCAGAAGCAGAGAAAAAAATTCGCAACGAGAAAGGGATTTTGTCTCATCCCAATGCTAAACTCGGCAAACAGTTATCTGAATCGACGAAAAAAATAGTTTTTGACTATTATGAAGATCGAAGAAATAGTGCTACGCTCCCAGGTAGTAAATATTCCGTGACGGTGCGGAACGCAGATGGGGAAAAGAGTTATGTTCAAAAAATATTGATTCTCTCGAACTTGAAGGAACTTCACGGGCAACTTCGTTTGGACCATCCCGAGGAGTTAATCACTTGTGAAATCTGGTGTACACCCATTTTGTAATCTTTCGCAATCCTTTGCAATCTTTTGTAATCTTTCGCAATCCTTTGCAATCTTTCGTAATCTTTTGCAATCTTCTGTAATCTTTCGCAATCTTTTGTAATCATTTGCAATCTTTTCCAATATTTTCAATCTTCTGTAATTTTTTCAACTTTTGTTATTTTTTCAATCTTTTGTAATCTTTTGTAATGTTTGGAAATCTCTTTCGTAATCTTTTGCAATCTTTGTAAACATCTGGAATCGTTTCAAATCTGAAATCTTTCAAAATCCTTCCAATCGTTTGAATACATTTCCCGAATCTCCCAAAGTCTTTGAAGACCTTATAGGAGAATCGTTTCGAATTAATGTAACTACGCACTTTATTTTTGTAACGAATCTCTAGATCTAAATCTGCTAATGAATAAATGCGTTTGTTTTACTGTTATTTTTATCCGCAAATTCCACGCGACTCATTTCCGCTCACGTCACGTGAGTCAAGATTTTTTTATTCATCTAGAGACTAGTATAGAGAGCAGGGAGTAGAAGAGAGATATTATTGCAACTTGTGATACTTACTTAAAATCTCGTCAATATCTTCAACGAATCCGGATAAAACTACATTTTCCTTCCGACATAATTCGAAGACTAGTACGAGGTAAAAAAAAAAATTCACTCAAGCAAATACATTTATTCATCTATATTTATTCCTTTTTTCTAAATTTTAGCAAGGAAAGATCGAGTCTACCGCCAAACAAAAACGTGATACATAAATCATTGAATACCCTCAAAAGCTATAAATCAGAAATATCTTTAATTATTTCAGAAGAATAATACATATTCTTGTTTTCATAAAAGGGTTGCGGCAGAGTACCGAGGTAATGTTTTATATTACGATATGGTTTTTCTTCAATTTCTTTTAATTTGCCATTGTCACCGCCTTTCACCAAACAAAACCAAGGGTAACACATGCAGGAGATCCCTGTAGCGTTCTTTTTAGGAGGCTTAGTTGGCGCACTGTCTGCAGAATAATCAGTTTCGCATCCTTTGCCAGAATTATATTTAAAACCGAGAACTCTCCCTATTATTATATCACAGCCTTTTCTGGCTTCAAACGCGCACCATTGCCCTGTATAAATATCATCACATTTCATAACTTACAAAATAGATAATTTTTCAGTTTGTACATCAGTTTGTTCTCTACACTCAACTCTCTGCAGTCGATCGTTACTAAGTTTCAGATGACTGTTAGAATAGATCCAACACATGGTTGTTTTCCGTAAGATCGACGTTTTCCCTATATCTCCTTCCCTTTCCCTCTCCAAGTTTTCTATACTTTCAAGCGCTGGGCAAATAGGTTCTGCGTTGCAGGGTCCTAAATCAAGATTAAGAGCAATCGCAATAGCATCGCACCAAGCTTTGTAGATGCAGTCCAGCATTTCGTTTTCCGTTGGCAGTCCTTGTTCATAAAGGACATCCGCTCTTTGATTCCCAAGTTTCCATTTCTTTTCTGATCGGGTAAATTGATAGTCGTTTCCAATAGCTTACGTAACTTGTGCTTGGAATTGAATCCTTTGCACACGAGCAGTAAATTCCTGCATACTAAAGTTGATGATCGTCGAAGAAGTTGATGTCAAAGACCTCGCTGCGTGAAAAAATGATTCACAGGGTTGACTACTGAATAACCAAGGTAAAAATGATTCTGGGGAATTATTTTGCCTAAAAAAGCTGACGGCAACGACTAAAGCGTGGGCGTTTAATTCAATGCAAGTGTATGCTTTCGTTGTGATAAAATTTTTCGTAATACTGTAGCCATTTTTTTTAAGCCACCGCCGCCATATTCGTAAAAAGAAGACACTTTTCCAAATGAGGTGGATTCTTTGAATTGGTGCGATGTCTTTGTCGAGGTAAGCGTCTAACACATCAGTTACCATTTGCAAGTACGCGATCGTACCCTCAGTGGATGGGGTAATCAATGCTGAAGCTTGTCGTCTTCGTCAATCAATATCCGTAAGTACGTTGGTGATGCCACGGAATTTCCAAATACTAGCAGGATGAATGGGTTGAGAAACACCGTGCGAAGTTTTGTACCAATGTGAACAGTATCCTGCACGTACAATGATGGCTGAGAAAAAGATTGAATAAACCAGCCCTGCCATTCGGAAGGTATTACAGGTGATTGCGGAAAAGCTTTCAGTTTCATAGCCTTCAACAAACGTGTATCCCCATCCGAAGAAAATCCGGCGATAGTAATGCCTTCCGCTGCGGCTTCCTTCTTTATCCATTCCCATCTCTAGATCACATCAACAAAACTAAAACGGCTATCAGTTCCGAAAAAGGTCAGGCAGAATGCAGCAACACCATCATGCAGGGGCTGTGCCATTATGACGTAGGCATAATTTGCTACTGCTTCAGTTTCGAAGTATTTTTTGATGTTTTGACTAGAAGTAGCTGCAAATGATCCGCATTTGGGTACACCATCCTCATTCAGTGTAAGCACAAACCCAACAATTTGATTGAACCGGGGGTCGTACTGAATACGACCGACAATTCTAGTCGCATCCTCGCTAATCCACACTGTCATAGGTAGTCTTCTTTCTTGTAAATATATCTTCAACGCACTAAACCGAAAGTGTCCCTCACGAATTGGCTCATCCATCTTATTAATCACTCTTCCGACTATGACAGACGAAGGTAGTGAGTCGGAAAGATTCTTTTGAAGGACTTCGTACATGCTTCTCCCTCCCGAAATAAAAATGTACGTAGCAAACAGCTTCAACCCTTCATCATACCGTCATTCACCTGGAAGCTTTTCAGTATTAATTTCAGCTGATTTAGCCAAAGTTTGCAGAAAATGACTACAGCTCGATTCATTGTGTTTGGTGCCAGAAGAATTCTGCTCTTCGATAAAAGTAGAAAATGTTTTTTTGAGTTCTTTATTTCTTGCGATTAATAATTGAACTTCGTTCAAAATTGGGTAATAGTCGATAATCAGAGTCTGTCCCGAGGTCTGTCCTGCAATGTTAATACTTCGGTTTAATTTTCTACGGCTACGTTCCCCTCTAGGATATTTGTCGAGTTTCCACTTCGAAATAAGTTTGGAACTAGCCTCAAAATTATCATCTGTCTGCGGCTTTGATCTATCAACTCGAAGAGACGGCGCAGCAGAAGACTCTTCGACGTTCAAAAATCCGGATCCGCTTTCGACTCTTTTGGAGCTGAATCCTTAGATGAAAATTCAGATGAAATCTTCTGTTTCTTGTTGGGTACGGTAGCCTCCTCGGTAGCCTCTTTGCAAAAAATGCCCTCTTCGGTCCCCTCAGAAATCCCTAACACAACAGCAGGGTGATCTTCAACGATTAATTCGTTCGCAGCGTCGGTCTGACCTTTAGCATTATCTGCCCGATTAGTGTCTGTTTTTTGTAGTATATGTCGGAAAGTTGCTTGCGACTTGTCAGGTTGATTTTTCGGTTTTAGATGAAGGGTCCTAACGTGTCACGTATAATTGGATGTAATCCAACGGCCCTTTAATTTAACCGCTTTTATCGTAGTTTGGCAGAACACACAAGGAACTTCAGATTTGTGTAGTTATTCTTTTCCTTGACCCTCGACTTTAATCGGTGCCTTCAGTTCAGCAACGTGTTTCTTTACACTTTCGGTAAATTTAGATTCGAATTCACGGTTCATGTCTTTGCAAGTATTCGTGAGCAGTTTCAATAGATATTTCTCTTCAATAGCGTAATTATCATCAGCTGGTTGGTGTGAACTAGAAGCGGTCGTCTTCTTTTGTGTCTGCTTCTTAGTGTGGGGTACTGAAATGCTCGCTTTTCGACAGTATTCGGCTAAAGATTTCAACAATAATACATGTCCTGGTAATATCTTGAAATTTTTTGGATACTTTTCATAGATTCCGTAGTAATCATGCTTCGGCTTCTTCGGGTCTCGAAAGAGTTCGATATCCGATTTGGCAAAAGCTTCCATTTCCTTAATATGCTGTTCAGATAATTGTTGTCAGGATGTCACATTATCGAATCCAGTCAAAGTTATTAGATTCTTCAGATAAAGAGGAATCTTCGCATTCACGCCAATTTCGGCAGAATTCCACCATTCTTTGTCCAGCTCGTAATCATTCTGTAATAAACGATACGATGTAACGGTATGATCTCTGCTCGAGGAGATCTGCACAGGAACATATTGTAACCCTCCGGAACTGTAACTCCGTATAACGTCACAATGAAATGATATGTATAAAAACAATGACATTTCTTTGATCGAAAGCGGAACAAAAATTATTCAAATTTAAGTCAAGCGTTTTTTAAATTGTCGAGTCAAAGACTCCATCAGGATCGGAAAATCTCCAAATCGAAAATAATATTTCTAATTCCACACATTTATGACCAATCTTATTATGCCTGATTCTGGTATTTGTTTTTTTTTTACCACACAGTTCACTGTCAACAGATTATCAATTATTTAATTCTTACAGGTGATTACAATCCTCGATAAAATCAATTAGTATCTCGATTAGTATTGTTTTTTTTTTGGCTGTGACCTTACAAAAACGAAGACAAATAATACAGAATCTCGCCCTTTTCAGACTACTTTTGAAACTCCAAGATTTGCAAAATTTTGTTACAGCACTTTTCTCTTTTTCCCCATTTTTTCCATAAGCGATTTTCTTTTTCGACAAGAATGAAATAAAACCCACTATTGAATGACAAAAATTTGAAGACCACTCAAAAATCTAGATTACCGAAACTCGTGCACCAATTTACAATGGCGTCGTGTCGCGTCCACCATCCACCAGTACATACGACCTTCTGCTTTAAATTAACCTAATGATAAATTTCAACAGATCTGAACGAATTTTCGTGTTATAGCCAAAATAGGAAAAGAAAATGCTATTGAAACCAGCAAAAATTCGTATGATAGTGCTCACGACCTTATGCCATTAACGGCATAAGGTCGTAAGTTCGGTATAGTGTGAATAACAGGAACCGGGTAAAACACGGTTTTCCGTGTTTCCGCAAAAATAAAAAATAAAAATGTATTTCCCCATATCTTGAACCGTGTCGCTTTTTTGTGTCGCTTGCCAAAAAAATGTGTCGTTTTTTTTGATTTCTTGGTCGCAAATCAGGTGGTAAATTTCGAATCACATGAAATCAAACAATAGTTACGTTGATTTTCAACTTGTGATTTGGTTATAATCTGATGATTTTTCTATAGAAAATATCTGCATCTAACTCACGCCTAAGAGTTTCGCAACGAATTAATATTAGAGAGTATATAGAAAAAGGTAGATTATCGAAAAAACTAAATTTCTCTACCGGATCACTATAATATTGTATATTCCAAAAATGGGAGAAAAAACATGATTCAGAATTAGTTCTGCGAAAGATTGACTCGATCTGAAATTCTTGCTGTGTATTATTTATGTACAATCCAAAATATACCTACTACATAAACGAAGTCACTTGACATAGATTCTAACCTTGCTTTTCATCAAATATTAATTATTGAGGACGCATTTACAATGATACAATCTATTTTAGGTTTACCTTCGAATCATCCATAGTGTGTGTGTGTGTGTGTGTATGCCTCAGCGTGTGCTTTTCAGTAACCTTCCACAGATTGTCGTTTACTTGCGTGTGTGAGTGTCGACTCGCTTTCTTCTTTGACTCGTGTGCTGGTATTACGGTTGGCTCGGTTTGTTCTGTTGGTTTCGTTTCGTGTTTTAACTACCCCACGCTGTCGCAGAATCTCGAGCGACATAGGTCGTGCCGAGAGGTGCATGCAGGTGATGCAAAAAGCGAACGTATTGATACACGTTCAAATCTCGAGGGCGGGTTTTTTTTCTATGATCTATTACATTACGTATTTTTTTTTTTTTTCTTTGACGGAGATATCTATAGCTTGTATATTCTGTTTAGATCCTCCAAAGCGCTAGCGTTGCATCACAAAATACAATGTCAGACGACTATATTATTTATTTCGAGAAGGAAAATAACTTAAAATTTGAGTGATACAATAAATTTTTCTGTTGAAGTAATTCAAATGAATCAATTTCACACAACAGAGAACCTGATCTCGTTTGATTCAAACTTATTTTTTTCCAACAATTCTTCATAATTGACCTCAATCCACGATCGTACCCAAAAAGTTCAATAGATTCTTTGCATTTCCTGTTAATTCGAATTAATCCAATTCAATCCAACGTCGAATCCAACCTCGAATCCGACCTCGAATCAAACCTAGTTTATTCCAATTTTAATTAATTTTATTCAATTCAATTTCTTTTCAATTATAGTCGATAAAATTTACTTGAATTTAATTGCGGAATTGAAAATTTCGATGTGTTTTTCATATTTCCTGATGATTTAATCGAATCCATAATAATTTGTGTGAGCTCCAATTAATTCAATTTGGGTTGATTCTCATTAAATGAGCTGATTTTTGATTAACTCTCATTATTTCAATAATTTCTCATTATTTCGATTATTGCTCAGCGATCCAAAATTTCTTGTAATCTCTTATAATCTTTTTAATTCGTCCCACAATAATACTGCATGCACGAGTATTTTTATTTGAAAATGGTAAGTTCCGTTTAGCGTCTATAACGAAGAATGTGAACAAGGTCTTATCCGTTAACGTGTTAAATATAGGCATCACGTACAAAAAAGCCGATTTTTAATTGCTATTATCTCACAAACTAAGTAATGGATTAAATTAAAACTTTTGGAATTTATTCATGAAGGTTGTGTTTACACCATACTAAAATTTAAGGCGATTGTAGTGCAGTTAATGGTTTGAAGCGAAGGGATGAAGTGATTGATTTGGGAGCTCGTG
Source organism: Macrophya annulata (assembly GCA_963924015.1). Taxonomy (NCBI): domain Eukaryota; kingdom Metazoa; phylum Arthropoda; class Insecta; order Hymenoptera; family Tenthredinidae; genus Macrophya; species Macrophya annulata. The sequence goes on from OZ001258.1 coordinate 15,058,258, forward strand.
TGCAAGTGCTTATTAATTGAGAGTTCGAACGTGAGTCTTCTATTGTCTCATTGTCTCATTGTCTCCCGGGCGTGAGCGTGTCTATGCAAGGTTGCAGTTTTATAGGTACGTATAGGTAGGGATGAGGTTCTTCGGATTGAGATTGTGGCTTCCTTTGATTAAAGGTTGGTAGATAGGATGCAGCTGCAGGATGTTATGTCTTTGGTTGAGGGAGTAGTATGGAATACGTATCACTTATGATCTTAAAATCTTAAAATCTTAAAATCTCAAAATCTCAAAATCTTAAAATCTGAAAATCTGAAATTCTTAAAATCTTAAAATCTTAAAATCATAAAATCATGAAATCTTAAAATCTTAGAATCTTAGAATCTTAAAATCTTAAAATCTTAAAATCTTGAAATCTTAAAATATTATCTTAAAATTTGTTGAACGAACAACAGTTTTCGATACAAATTAGAAAAAAAAAAAATGTGAAAAACAGTGATTTATTCTTAAAATTGAAGGAACTATTTGAGGTACGGTTTTTAGAATTTTTTCCTAGATAGTTTTGAACAAAAGTATAATTCAAAACAAAAACTTTCATCACCTTGTTTTTTCAGATTTGTTCAGTTCTTTACGAAGTTATGAGAATCTGAAAAAATAAATCTAAATTCTTCCAAAATTCCATATTGCCCGAATGGTTTAGGGTACAAAGGCTATAGCGGGATAAGATGGTTAAAATTGCTCAAAAAGGGATCGGTACGACATGTATCGCGCTTGGTAGACTATGTGAAAAGATGCCTCTATGCAAATTTTCAACCCCCCCAGAGGCCATATTACCGCCCTAACAGGTCAAGTCCACTTTTCTCGAATTTATTCTTTTTTGGGCGTAATTTTCATCCAAAAAATCTGAAAAAATTCATTCATTTAAAAAAAAAATTTTTTTTTCGAAAGTCGGGTGCCAGGTTCACATGGATGTTAGATTGATGGGCAAATACTCGTACTTACCTATGTTTTTAAATCGATTTTATGCTACGATTGACTTTTCAGGCTCACTGCGACTCAAAATCTCGATCCTAAATGGTTGTTTCCACTTGGATACGAGTTCCGGAATGCATTGGAGTGCACTAATGATGATTTGGCTATTGGATTTTGAGGTTATGCCCCAAAAAAGTGGCGAAATTCGGGGAAATAACGGTGTTTTGCATTTTTGAATATAAAGTACCCTGAATGTCATTATTCTGGTACGGGAAATCGGAAGAATGGAAGAAAATACATGAAAAAATGTAGTTTGAAAGTTTGCCAAAAATTTGGAACATAACCTCCGAATTGGTTATAAAATTGAATATTTTTTTTTTTTTTGAGGCCCATTTATCGCTGGAAAAATCTTTAAAAAATCCAGGTTATTTGTAATCAAAAAACATAGCCCTATGAATTTTTTCAGATTTCTCGGATGAAAATTGCGCCCGAAAAAGAATAACATATAAAAAAATGTACTTGACCTGTTAAGGCGGTAATATGGCCTTTGGGGGGCTGAAAATTTGCATAGAGGCATCTTTTTACATGGTCTACCAAACGCGCTACATGTCGTACCGATCCCTTTTTGGGCAATTTTGACCAGCTTATCCCGCTATAGCCTTTGAAAAAATTCAGGAAGCTGCTATCAATGGGCACTCAAAGAGAAAAAAATTTCAGCTCAATCAAAAATGTAAAGGCTCACCGGTTGCCGACTTGGCATGGAACGCCCCTCATGTGATCCGTGTTTTTCCAGTTGAATAACTTACGATTTTTGGTTATTCGCGGTTGGTTTTTCTCTCCCATCATGATATTGGTCCAAGAAATCTTAAATTTGGCTTTCTTGAATTTCTTCAAATTTTTTTGTAGAGCTATAGCCACGAAAATGATATTGTGTAGAAGTTTTATGGAATATCTACTATGGAAGGAAAAAAAAGGACCCCGCACCAAATACATGGTAAAAGGGTATAGCCGGATAAGCATATAAAATCTGCCCCCAGTGATTTTCAAAAATCCATATGGCTGATCGATTTCTCATTAAGAAGAAAAACATTTCCTGGCAATTTCAGCTTTCATACCCAAAGAGTTACGACATAATTAAAAAAAAAAAATATGTTTCTCAGTATTTATTTTATTGCTACTATTCTACTGTAGTATTTATTTCTTCCAATATTTGCCTTTCGGCGTTACATTGTTTTTTTCTCATTCCATACTTCATTTACTTCATTTTCTTTTCATTATATCTATTTACATTTTATACATTTTCGATTTCTAATACGTTTTTATCTCTTTCTTCCCCTCGTTCCTATCTCTCCTTGTCTTCTTCCGTTTCTTTTTCTCCATTCTCTCCTTTCCATTGATCTCTCTCCTTTTTTTGTACTTTGTCCCATCTTTCTTTGAGCGTTTTCCCCCATCTCGCTCCTTTACCGTCCTCATTTGGTATCTCTTCCAATTTTCCCCTCACCGCCTCCATCTCTATGGATCTTTCTATCAGGTGTTCTAGCGTCTCTGTTTCCCTCTTGCACATCCGACATACTCTTTTTCCTTCTTTTAGCGAGAACTTACTTCCTCTCTCTTCGTTTCCACACCTCAGTCTTGCTACTATCGCTACCTCGTTTTCTTATCTTCCTCTTCTCCCCTTCATGTATCTTGGCTTCGCTACTACCCTTATTTCTTTGTATCTCGGTACACTTCTTGATTTCCATACTTTATCCATTCGTTCCTATTCTTGTACCTCTCTGTCTCTATCTACCGCTCTTCCCTCTATCGTACCCTCTTTCTCTATTATCCTCTCTACTTTCTCTGTCCCCAGCCCGCATCTCCATAGGTATGCTTTTCTTTCCTCCCCCCATCTATCGTTACTTCCTCTTTTCTCTGCGTTGTTTCTCTCCTTTCAGCATTCCTTTAGTATTTTTCGCTTCTCATCGTTTCTTATTTTCTCCTCATATCTTACTGCTCTCTTTCCCGCCTCTACTCTCAGCTTGACTTTTTTCATTTCCTCCCTGATTATGTACCCTGGTGTGGTTCTCTTTAGCCCCAGTATCCGTTTTAGGTACCTCTCCTGCAGCCTCTCCATTTCTTCTCTTTCCTCCCATTTCCATATTTCTGCTCCATACATTATTATTCCCTTGACTACTGCATCGAACAACTTCAACCTCCATTTCACATCCCCCTTAAATTTTCGTTCCCCGATTCCCCACAGTCCTCCCATCTTCTCGCTTTCCCTATTCTCTCCTTGATATACGGGACTTCATTATCTGTTCTACTCAGTACGTACCATAGATACTTCATCTCATTTACTTCCTCCGTTTCCTTATCGCCCCACATCCATTTCTCTCTTCTTCTTTTTCCTCTCCCAGCAAATAATTATTTTTGTTTTCTCGTGGTTCACCTCTAGTTTTTTTTCTCCTGAAGTATTTGTCTGCCCGTTTTATCATCTACCTCATTCCCTTCTCCTCTTCTGCCATCAGCACTACATCGTCTGCATACCCTAGGGTCCATATTTTTTCCTTCCCAATCACTACTCCTCCGTCCTGTCCCTTTCTCATTGTATCCTCAAAGTCCGCGGTGTAGGTGTTAAAAAGCGTTGGGCTCAACGAGCATCCCTGTCTAACTCCTTTATCTACCCAAAACCTTTCGGATATTTCATTTCGCACTCTCACTCTGCATCTAGACTCTCTATAAATCTCCTTCACCCTGTTTATTAGATATTTCTTGACTCCTCTTCTCTCCATTGACTTCCACAGTACTTCTCTGTCCAATCTGTCGAATGCCGCCTTCAGGTCCACAGATGTCATGTATACCTTTCCCTTCTTCTCCTTCACTCTTTGTCCTACCACGTGTTTTATTATGTATACGATGTCCATTCCTCCCTTTCCTCCTCTAAATTCTACCTGTGTTTCGTCTAGTCCTCCTTTTTCTTCCAGTTCCTTTAGTATTTCATCATTTAATATCGTGGTGTATATTTTATATGCGGTTTGGGTTAGTGTCACTCCCCTATAGTTTTTCACTTCTTCTGTGCTTCCCTTTTCATGCACTGGAATTATTATTACGTCTCTCCACTCTTCTACGTACCCTTCTCCTTTCCACGTCTTCCATATTATCTCTGCTAATTTTTCCCTCATCGTCTTCCCCCCCACTAACCACGCTTCGTTTTTTATCCCATCGCCTCCTTCCGCCTTCCCTTTCTCTAGTTTTTCTATCTTCTTCATTTTTCTTCTTTCATTTTTCTTTCTTCGTGTTCTTCTCCCTCCCCGATGTTTTTTTCTTCTTTTTCCTTTTTTTCTTCAGCTCGCTCCCTTCTCTCTTTTCGTTTTTTCTCCTCCTGTCCCCCCAGTGGCTCTTTGAAATGTTTTGTCCATTGTTCGATCGTGATGTTCTCGCTCACTCCTATTCTCTTTTTTCTCTCTCTGTTTATGTACTTCCATGCCTCCCCTTCATCTTTTATTTCCTTCACTCCTTTTGCCTCCTTTTCTCTCCAATCTCCTGTCTTTTTTCTGTACATGCTTCCTTCCTTCTTTCTTCTTTAAGGGGGTACATACACCTTGAAATTTTCAAAATATCGTTTTTTTTTTTTAATCTTTCGTAACGCTAGAGACCTAATCTACCGGCAAAAAAATTGGCGTCGGAAGATCCAAAGGATTCTGGCAGTTACATCTATATTACTGCTAAGTTGCTAGAAGGTGCCGCCGCGCGGCGCGCCTACCCTTATATTGGTCTCATAAATATTGTAGAACACCGTCAACACTGACACCTTACTATTTTGACAATTCGATTTAGGGATTTTGAAAATTTTGGTAATCATCATTTTTACAGATATTTGTTTTCTTTTAATATTCTTTTGAATTGTAATCGAAGCCTGCCATTGACGAAACACATGGCAACGATTCGAAACTTTTTGAGGTTAAGTGTCCACGTGTTTGTCAATTTTCGTGTTTTATTGTCAGTTACGAATTCGAACGAATGGTAATTTTCATTACTCAGGAAAAACAGTGTGTATGAGTGTGAAATAAGACTCCAGGATCGAAGAAGGATGATCAACTGAAAAGTGGGTTCTAAATTGACGTAGAGGCACTGCAGATTTAGATATCTAGAAAGATAAGTATTTATAGAAATTATTTACTACAATAATTTGATAGGTACGATAAAAAGATGTACGATGAAAAACTTAAAAATTATCTGATTATTGACAAAAATTATGCTAGAATCTCTGAATCTTAAAAATATCGAAGTCCACGAAATCTAACAAATTTTTATGTCACGAAAAATTTTGATCAGATTTTTCCGTAAGCAAATTATTTTTATTTCAACAGCACCACTGCGCACTCCTATTGGATCAAATGGGCTCCAAACTCAGCACGAACCCCCGCCTTCTACATCTGTCTGGACTCAACCCATAGCACATCAGTACGGCAGCAGCTGCGGATCTAGCATCTTTTTTCATTAGCTAAATCTTAAAACTTGATTTCCCACAAACTACATTTTTTGGTCATTGTTGTAGGGTACAGGTCGCATCGTTCATCGAAACTTCTTCAAATTTGGAGGGAATTTTCTACATCGATGTAATTTCGGACTGAACTAACAATATTTATATATATATATATATATGAACCAACTTCTATCATTGCCACCCTCTTTTCATCGAAAAATATAGAAAAATAGCTGAAAATGGAGAAGACTAATACTTCAAATTTGAAATCATCAAAGATTGTTAGTTCAGTCTGAAATTACATCAATGTAGAAGATTCCCTCCAAATTTGAAGAAGCTGCGATGAACGATGCAACCTGTACCCTATGACAACCGCTTTTCCATCATTGTAATCAATCTATGTAATAGGAAGTCCAAATATTTATTAGCAATGCTGAATTATGGTTCAAAATAGTAGCAATTGATGTAAAAAAACTGAATCAATAAAATGTTGTATTTAACCGTACCACTGTTTTAGAAAAAAAATATTTTCAAGGTGTATACCCCCTTAAATCTTTCCGTCTCTGTTTCTTTTTCTTCTTCTCTTTTTCCGGTTGCTCTCCATGCTTTTTGGAGCTCCTTCTTCTGTCTCCTACAGTCTTAATCCCACCAATCCTTCTGTCCTACTTTCCATGTACGTTTATTGTTCTTCTTTACTGTTTCCTCTTTGATCTTTTCAATCAGTTCCCCCCATTACTCTTCTACCCCACTTTTTCCCATCTTTTCTCCTTCATCTTTTTCCTGAATTTTTCACCTCCTTTTGTCCCCATATCTGCACTGCTCTTTCCTCTTCTGCTCTCTCTTCTCTCTCTATCTCCCACCCTTTTATTTGTACTACTGGTGGTTCATGATCTGACTCTATTCTTCTTTCTATCTTGAAACTTTTCATCTCTTCCCACGTCTGCTCGTTTACTACCCCGTAGTCTATTGTCGTCTCTACACCACTCCTGCTGTACGTTGTTTCCCCCTCCTCGTCTCCTCTCATATTTCCGTTCAAAATTGTCCACCCTTTTCTCTTCGCCATTTCCACTACCACTTCTCCCTCCTTGTTTTCTTTTCGATCCTTTGTATTTCTCTTTGTGACCCCTCTCTCTTCTCCTTCCTCTCTTCCTCTCTTCTCTCCTATTCTTGCCTTAAAGTCTCCCCCTATTATTATTCATCCTTAATCTTCCTCTTTCCCTACTTCCTCCTCCAGCTTCTTGATCTTCTCGCTACACCTCCCTCTCTTCCCTCTTCTATCGCTATTTCTTCTGCCACTCTTTTTCCTTTAGCCATGTTTCGGTCAGACCTATCATGTCGAACCCTGCCATGTACTCCCAGAATTCTTCGTCTTCTTCGTTTATCCCTGCTACATTCCAGAATATCACTTTGACTCCCTTTTCTCCTTCACCTCCCTATCTGCTCTCTGTGCCTCCTCTGCCTCCTCTTCCTCCACCCCTTCCTCTTCTGTTCTCCCCTCCTCGTGTGCCTTGCGTTTTTTTGTTTAGCTTCCCTCTTTTTTGCTCTCACTTCTTGAGTTCTGCCCCTTTGAAATCTTCCTGTATCCCACTTTCGTTCTATTACCTTTTTCTCTTTTCTTTCTTGCTCTGTCCCACAGTTCATTTTGTATTTCTCTTCCCTTCTTCGTGAGATCGTCGTCGATATACACCTTTCGGCCTTTCAACTTGCCTTTCACGCTCATTACTTTCTTTTTCTCCTCCTAGGTCGCTAGCTTTACCATTATGGCTCGTTTAGCTCTCCCGATATCTGCGACTTCTTTTATGGTCGCCCTCTCTCCTGTGAGTTCTTCTATTATGGCCCTTGCCATATGTTCGGCTGCCATCTCTCTCTCTGTTTCGTCTCCTCTTATTATAATATTATTCCTTCTTTCTTGCTTCTCTTTCCTTTCACTTGCTTCTTCAAGTTCTTTTACTCTCCTCTCTTGCTCTAATTTCTCTCTTTTCTCTTTCTCCTTCACCTCGTTTATCATCCCTTTGACTCTTTCTTCTGCCTCTGTTATCTCTCTCTCCTTTCTCTCTTTCTTCCCCTCTTCTCTTTTCTTTCTTTCACTTTCTAGGCTCTCGATCCGTTCTTCGAGCCTTCTTCTTCCCTCGACCCCCTGTCTTCTTATCTCTCCTATCTCTATTCTCGGTTTTTCGGCTTCCTTTTTTGCCTCTGCTCTTCCTCTTTCCATTTCCTCCCTCATCTTCTTTATTTCTTCTGCCGTGCTTTTCATCCCTCCGTAGATTTGCTCTATTGTTGACTTCACCCATGTGGGTTCGTCTCTCTCAGCTACTCCTTCTTCTACCCCTTCTTTTCTTGAGGGTGTTCTTGGCAGATGCATGCTGTTCTTCTTAAATCGTCTCCTACTCTCTTCCTCCTCCTCTTCCTCTTTCCTGCAACTATTCTACTGAATATTTTCCAACAAACTTTTTTTTGGTAAGAATTATCAATAAGAGACATTGAAATGTAATTTTTTTGTAAGTTTTTAATCATTCCTTTTTTTTCTGAAAAAAAAGAGAATTTTTTTCATTATATTTAAATATGTTCCTTTCGGGTGTCGGTCACGAATTTTTCACAAAAAAACTCCTTTCTTACTGTTCTTTCCACGGTAAAATTTCCAACCTGATCCATTTGGTGCAACATAGTCAAAAAAAAAGTTAATATCGATTTTTTCGATATTTTCGTCGAATGGTATTCACTATTTATTGGTAAAATATTTTTTTATTTCATTTAAAAATATATCAACAATTTGATATAATTTTTTTCATACTATTAGGAATAATTAACTAAATAATTAATAGGAAAAACAGCATCCTGATTATCACGCCAATGGAGATAAACGTTGCTTATGACACGAAAAGAAATCCCCCACAGGATTTTTCAAAATTTCTGATATTTCCGATATTATTCACATCTTTGATTTTGGCGCACTTAGATTTCAATAATTTATAACATTGACTACATTCGTCGTACGGGGACCGATTTGGGCTCATTTCTTTTGCGAAAAATTAGTCCACTCGAGCTTTCGTTTGCTGAACATAAAATATTCTCAATTCGAGTGCTAAATTTTGGTTTCATATACATCATTAATGGAGGGAAAAATAGTTAATTTGATCAAAGTTGGCTTTTGTCGAAACCAGAGAAATTTTTCGAAATTCAAACGGAATAACCGATTTTTTTCAGAATTTTATGATAATTAAAATCAAAAAAATTTTTACTGGGTAACTAAGTCTTTTTTATTTCAGAAAAATGTGTAATAATAGAATACAAATGCAAATTCGATGAAAATTTAGTTTGAAAATGAATATTTTTAGTCATTTTCTCATGTTTGTTTGAACATTCTCGTATTAAACCTCAAATGTAATCGCCCATCATATTTTCGTTGTACTGTCCTCGGTAAAGTCGTTCGAAGTCCTTTATATCTTGGTGAAAACGCTCTTCTCGCTCCTCTGAGTAGGTACCCATATTATCTTCAAATTCATCAGCTGAAGCATTTCTGCAGTTTACACTGGAGAAGTGAGGTACCCAATTTTTATCTTGATTTCGAATCGGCGGTTTAAAATAGGCTTTGAAAGCTTCACAAAGCGTTAGATTAGTTGCTAAAGAGAATTCTTCACTTCTCACTTTAATAAATACACCGCAAATAGAACAAAATGAATCAACATCGTGTTCGCACTGTCTTGACGCTATTTTTATACTCAATAATACACAAAAACGTTTTTCACAGCTGTGATAAACAAGTAAACATTCACTATCGCGCCCTACCAGAGTAATGTGCAAGTTGCTACCGTTTTGATTGACGGTGTTACTGCCCGTTGTTCATAAAATTGATTAAAATCTTTCAAACTTACTTGTCGACGTAAAACAGACAAAAGCAAACTTTAAGAAGTGAGAATGGAATTTTTCGGTGTTTTTTGATGTATGGAATCAGAATTTATGCATTAAAACCCCGATTAAAACCGAAACCCAAAAAAATAATTTGTCGACCTGTGTAATTATTCCCAATCATATGACAAAATTATATCAGATTGTTGATATATTCTTTAATGAAATAAAAAATTATTTGACTAGTAAATACTGAATATCATTCGACGAAAATATGTAAAAAGTCCATTTTAATTTTTTTTTTTTTACTATGCTGCACCAAATGCAGGTTGAAAATTTTACCGTGTGAGGAAGAGTAAATCAGAAGTTTTTTTGTGAAAAATTCGTGACTGACACGCAGAGGAACATCACGACAACAACTTCTTTGTTTTTCGAGAAAAAAGGATGGTTAAATCTTACAACAAAATTACTTTTTAATGTCTCTTATCGATAATTCTTACCAAAGAAGTTCTTGTTAAAAAATATTCAGTAGAATATACAATAAAATGAACACTTAACAACACTTTTTTTTTTAATTATGTCGTAACTTTTTGAGTTTAAAAGCTGAAATTTTCAGGAAACTTTTTTTTCGCAATTAGAAATCGATCAGCCATATGGGTTTTTGAAAATCACTGAGGGCAGATTTTATATGCTTATCCGGCTATACCCTTTATCTCGGTGAAAAATTCTGACACTTTGAAAAATGATAGTCCTTCTTGTCCGGAACAAACTTTCAAATGAAACATGAGTCTGAAAATGTATCCTTTTTGAGTTATAAGCTTACCAAAGTTCGAAAAACGAATTCCCAAGTAACAGAGTGCCTCCCAAATGAGAGATATTTACACCAGCATCAATGGTACAAACTCGTGCAAGAACAAGGGTGAGGACAATGATATTAATGGCAATAATAATAATAACAACAACGGAAACAATAATAATAATGACAATAATAATTATAAATTGTCACGAAAACGAAAACCACAACAGTTATAATCATGTCGATGCCAACAACAATAATAATAATAATCATGATAATAGTAATGAACTTGCACGAGTTTGTACCATTGATGCTGTTGTAAATATCTCTCATTTGGGAGGTACTCTGTTACTTAGGAATCTGTTTTTCGAACTTTGATAAGCCTATAACTCAAAAAGGACGCAATTTCGAACCCATGTTCTACTTGAAAGTTTGTTCTGGATGAGAAGGACTATCATTTCCAAAAGTTACAGAATTTTTCACCGAGATAAATTTTACCACGTATTTGGTGCGGAGTCCTTTGTCAAGTTTCAGATTGTTTGGAACAATACTGCGATACAAAG
>OZ001258.1:15073884-15138884 GCA_963924015.1 Macrophya annulata
TATGGTCATTATGATATTATTAGTTGTAGTAATATTTTATTTAGAACGAATTATAAAAGTTTTTATAAAAACTGTTATTATAAATAAAATTCGAAAACAATTAATGATCTCCGAAAAGATCAAGTTTTGTCTGTGACTACCAGAGCTGCGAAAAGAAAAAATGATTTGGTTGAAAATTTAAATGGAAAACATTTGGAAAATAAAAGAAAAAAAGACTTGGTTAATAACATGGGTCCACGAACGTTACAACAGAAGAGACAAAGAAATTTAATTCAAAATATGAGTATGAGTCGTTTAAAGAAAAAGAAACATAAGGATCAAAATAAGTTCATGAATTTATCATCAGGCCTAATTTTGTCCATCAAAAACTGAGTAGTGGTAAATGGGAGAGTAGATTCAGTACTTTTGGATCGTTTAGATTGACTTCGAGCACTATGCTTTGAAGATTTTCGCTGAGCACGTGCAAAAATTACAACATTAATAAAATCCGGATGTCACACAAAAAAATTCTTTGTAACTATGTACAGACCTGCACATTAATGGTTTGAACATGAACATAGCTGCGCCTGGAGTTTCGATTCGACTCTCGATCCAACTCGTACCACGGAGCAGTCGACAAGCAGACACTTTTTTTCGCTCAACAATAGTTATACCGTTGTTTCCCGAGAAAAGCGTCTGCTTTCCGACTACTCCGTGGTGCGAGTTGGATCGAGAGTCGAATCGAAACCTGAGCGCAGCTATGTTCATGTTCAAACCATTAATGTGCAGGTCTGTACGTACCTTTAAAGTATGCTTCGATAGTTTATCGTGTACAGAATTGTTTTGCGACATGATTAGTAAACAAGAACTCTGTATACTCAGAATTTATACAACTGATTGAATCAATGAATTTAAATTATTATGAGGTTGTCAAGCACAAAAATTTATCGCAGGTGAAATGAAAAAATTGAGGACTCATTTCCTCATCAACGAATTTCGTGGGAATTTGTTTTATATATATATATATATATATATATATATATATATACATATATATATATATATATATATATATATATATATATATATATATATATATATATATATATATATATATATATATATATATATATATATATATATATGTATATATATATGTATATATATATAAATATATATATATATATATATATATATATATATATATATATATATACTAGGGGGGCAAGCCCCCCTGCGTGCGACGCACGACAACCCCCATGTCCATCGCATAGTTGTGTAAAAAATATATTATATATAGTTATGTATACACCCAATGCATATGTATATATATATATATATATATATATATATATATATATATATATATATATATATATATATATATATATATATATATATATATATATATATAAAACAAATTCCCACGAAATTCGTTGATGAGGAAATGAGTCCTCAATTTTTTTATTTCACCTGCGATAAATTTTTGTGCTTGACAACCTCATAATAATTTAAATTCATTGATTCAATCAGTTGTATAAATTCTGAGTATACAGAGTTCTTGTTTACTAATCATGTCGCAAAACAATTCTGTACACGATAAACTATCGAAGCATACTTTAAAGGTACGTACAGACCTGCACATTAATGGTTTGAACATGAACATAGCTGCGCTCAGAGTTTCGATTCGACCCTCGATCCAACTCGCACCACGGAGCAGTCGAAAAGCAGACGCTTTTCTCGGGAAACAACGGTATAACTATTGTTGAGCGAAATGTTCAAAGAATTTTTACAAAGAATTTTTTTGTGTGACATCCGGATTTCAATAATGTTGTAATTTTTGCACGTGCTCAGCGAAAATCTTCAAAGCATAGTGCTCGAAGTCAATCTAAACGATCCAAAAGTACTGAATCTACTCTCCCATTTACCACTACTCAGTTTTCGATGGAAAAAATTAGGTCTGATGATAAATTCATAAACTTATTTTGATCCTTATGTTTCTTTTTCTTTAAACGACTCTTACTCATATTCTGAATTAAATTTCTTTGTCCCTTCTGTTGTAACGTTCGTGGACCCATGTTATTAACCAAGTCTTTTTTTCTTTTATTTTCCAAATGTTTTTCATTTAAATTTTCAACCAAATCATTTTTTCTTTTCGCAGCTCTGGTAGTCACAGACAAAACTTGATCTTTTTGGAGATCATTAATTGTTTTTGAATTTTTTTTATAATAACAGTTTTTATAAAAGCTTTTATAATTCGTTCTAAATAAAATATTACTACAACTAATAACATCATAATGACCATAATCGAACGGACCGGTCAGTTTTAAGATTAATTTATTTTGTAATAAAAGCGAATTAAATATCAGAGGTGTTCCGATATCATTTTGATATATAATAATACAGATTTTGTAAATATCTACAAAAGCCTGTATTTCAATATGCCCACCGAATACTCCATTCTGCCGCATATGATGCAAATAATCTTCTATATTCCTGATTATTGTATTATGAAAGTCATTTTCAGTCACAAAATTTTTGAATAATTCCCAATTACCATCAATATAATCCACAATTGCATGTCTTAAATATTTATGCTGCTTTTGGGAATCGTAGACAAAGTAAGATATACTCCTAAATAAACAATTTTCATCTGCTTCTATATAACATTCTATATTATGCACATAATCCATGTTTCAAACGGTTAAATTTATTCAAAACAGTGAACACAAACAAAGATATTGAATTACTGAATTTTTTGTTGGAAAATATTTTACTTTCAGTAGATGTATCAAGTCCTAGATTACAGAAACCAATAAAACGAAATTGACACGTTCACTTGAACAATGTTCACAGGCGCACAGCAGCCTTTCAATATTATGTAGCTGTCAAGCAGTAATCAAATCTTATGGCGCCAAGCAGCCTTCAACAATTCAGGCGCAAAGCAGCCGTTCAATGCCAGTTAATTACTTGAAATATAACAATAAAAGAAAGATTTTCGATTTATATCTACTCAGAATTTGGTATTAAATATATTACTGAAGTATGTCTTTTAACACGTCATTCGTAATGAAAGAATTTATAATAACTTCGGTGGTTTTTTGTTTCTTGAAAACAACATATACATATATGAACTTCTTTCATTAATAGTATACAATGATTGATATAAGTATTGATAAACCATAATTCATATGATAATTTAAATCTGAAAATTTCTATGTGTTCAAATTTAACTTTTAATGTGTATTTTGCAGCAAAACACTGCAGACATGTTCCCTGACCCTATTACATTCATATTTTGATGGCAACCTAGATCAGGTAACCAATACAACCTTGATCAGGTAACCAGACAACCTAGATCGCGTAACCATGGCAATATCGAGCGGATTTCCGTAGCAACCGCGATCTAGGTAACCATGGCAACCTGGATCGCGTGACCATGGCAACCCCAAACAGGTAACCATGGCAACCTGGATCGCGTAACCATGACAACCCTAAGCAGGTAACTATGGCAACCTGGATCAGGTAACCATGGCATCCCAGATCAAGGAACCATGGCCACCTAAATCGAGCGGCATCCATGGCAATATCGAGCGGATTTCCATGGCAACCGCGAGTAGGTATCAATCGCAACCCAGATCAAGAAACCATGGCCACCTAAATCGAGCGGCATCCATGGCAATATCGAGCGGATTTCCATGGCAATCTAGGTCTTCTACATCGGCGGCGGCGGTATTATCAATATAATATATATATATATATATATATATATATATATATATATATATATATATATATATATATATATATATATATATATATATATATATATATATATATATATATATATATATATATATATATATATATATATATATATATATATATATATATATATATATATATATATATATATATATATATATATATATATATATATATATATATATATATATATATATATATATATATATATATATATATATATATATATATATATATATATATATATATATATATATATATATATATATATATATATAGTAGTTCTTGTTTTATTGAAAATTGGCTCACTTTTTATTCACTTTGAAACATTGTTAAAAAAGAGATCAAAATCTACGGGTTTGGAATTGCGAATTCCGGCAAAGAATGCAGGTAGAGCCTGAGTAAGTACTATATTGTTATCTGGAAAAAAGTTTCATTTGTTTAGGTTACCTGTACTTGTTTATTGAAAGTTGGAGGTCTAGTATGTGCACGACCGCTCAATAATAGAGAACAAAAGTACCTGCACAGTTAATTTGAAATTGAATATGCATTTATAAAAATTACCAGAACAGTCATCCGATCCTCGTAATACGGTAAGCAAAGGCTGAGATTTTCTTGCTAACAGGGTGAATACTCGTACAAGTTATCTGACATGAACTGCGTTACGGACGGATTATGTACTAAAATTATGAGCCGTGACCTAATTAGTGTGTATTCTTACGCGCATTCCACGTCCTACGAAGAAAAATAGTTCGTGAGTATACGCGCGACTGTATACATATAAGTCTATATTTATATATCACTTCGTATTGTTATTACCTAAAGGTAATAATAATATAAGGCCTATATTATAAGTTATGATTATATATATGGGCAAGTCCACCAATTATCAACCAATGAACTGTACGTCAAAAATTTGATTTGTTTGAAATTTTTTACCTTTCATAGTATGGTCTAAGTTCGGAAAGTTCATCAAGTCTCATCCCTTTGAGACCTACCGTTCACGAGATATGCAACATGCAACTTTCGTACTTTGACGTAACTGAGGATTGAATGCAAATTTGTATCGTATCTTTGTCGCTGCGAAATAAATATGAAAAAATAGGTTTCTCATGTCAAAAATTCTCAGCTTTTCGAATATATCTTTTGTTTTCGAATATCTTTTCAAAATCTATTGAAAAAACACGTTTTTTGAGAAAAAAACAGCTTTTTCGAGTGCGCCACCAAATTCAATCATTCTTCCAAATTTTTTATCTGAAAGCTGAGATTTTTTCAATGAGAATCCCAAATTTGTAAAGTGGGACAGCCGCGGGATCTCGCGTAAGCTGAGAATAATTGATGAAAAGTGTATTATTTAAAGACTTTTGTCAATTGAGCGTGTAGCTACAAAATGAACAATAAACAATAGGTTTCCTACGTGAAAAATTCTCACCTTTTCGAATATATCTCTTATTTACGAATATCTTTTCAAAATCCATTGGAAAAACACGTTTTTTGAGAAAAAACAGCTTTTTTGAGTGCGCCGCCATGGTTTATCATTCTTTTCAATTTCTTATCCGAAAGCTGAGATTTTTTTTATTAAGAAACCCAAATTTGTAGAGCAGAATGGTGGCGGGATCTCGCGTGAGCTGAATTCAATTGATAAAAAGTGTATCATTTAGACGCTTAAGTGACAAAGGTCTGTGAAAAATACACTTTTCATCAATTGAATTCAGCTCACGCGAGATCCCGCCACCATCCCGCTCTACAAATTTGGGTTTCTTGATGAAAAAATCTCAGCTTTCGGATAAAAAATTCAAAAGAATAATAAACCATGGCGGCGCACTCAAAAAAGCTGTTTTTTCTCAAAAAACGTGTTTTTTCAATAGATTTTGAAAAGATATTCGAAAACAAAAGATATATTCGAAAAGCTGAGAATTTTTGACATGAGAAACCTATTTTTTCATATTTATTTTGCAGCGACAAAGATACGATAAAAATTTGCATTCAATCCTCAGTTACGTCAAAGTACGAAAGTTGAATGTTGCATATCTCGTGAACCGTAGGTCTCAAAGGGATGAGACTTGGTGAACTTTCCAATCTTAGACCATACTATGAAAGGTAAAAATTTCAAACAAATCAAATTTTTGACGTCCAGTTCATTGGTTGATAATTGGTGGACTTGCCCCCATATATATATATATATATATATATATATATATATATATATATATATATATATATATATATATATATATATATATATATATATATATATATATATATATATATATATATATATATATATATATATATATATATATATATATATATATATATATATATATATATATATATATATATATATATATATATATATATATATATATATATATATATATATATATATATATATATATATATATATATATATATATATATATATATATATATATATATATATATATATATATATATATATATATATATATATATATATATATATATATATATATATATATATATATATATATATATATATATATATATATATATATATATATATATATATATATATATATATATATATATATATATATATATATATATATATATATATATATATATATATATATATATAT
This sequence comes from Macrophya annulata, assembly GCA_963924015.1. NCBI lineage: Eukaryota > Metazoa > Arthropoda > Insecta > Hymenoptera > Tenthredinidae > Macrophya > Macrophya annulata. The sequence continues at coordinate 15,080,250 of OZ001258.1, forward strand.
ATATATATATATATATATATATATATATATATATATATATATATATATATATATATATATATATATATATATATATATATATATATATATATATATATATATATATATATATATATATATATATATATATATATATATATGAATGGGTAAAGCAGCCTTTGATAATTCCTCTGCAGTATAGTTCGAAAGAATTTCATCAATGCGTCTTCGTCTTGTGCGGTCGGAACTCTCCTCGTACATTGAACGTGGGCGACCGTTTGCACCTGATATGCGATTTCATGAAGTTGCAATGGGACTACTGGGATGTAGTCGAGAACTTTCCGGTATCAGGTTGAAGAATTCGACGTCGAATCTATTTTCTAAGAACGCTTTAAAATTTATTTTTGAACGTTTCTTTTGTTCGGTTAACTGAATTCCACTTTCGTAAATATAATGGTATAAAAGATTCAGTAGTTAGTAGTTGAAAAGTTTGATATATATATATATATATATATATATATATATATATATATATATATATATATATATATATATATATATATCAAACTTTTCAACTACTAACTACTGAATCTTTTATACCATTATATTTACGAAAGTGGAATTCAGTTAACCGAACAAAAGAAACGTTCAAAAATAAATTTTAAAGCGTTCTTAGAAAATAGATTCGACGTCGAATTCTTCAACCTGATACCGGAAAGTTCTCGACTACATCCCAGTAGTCCCATTGCAACTTCATGAAATCGCATATCAGGTGCAAACGGTCGCCCACGTTCAATGTACGAGGAGAGTTCCGACCGCACAAGACGAAGACGCATTGATGAAATTCTTTCGAACTATACTGCAGAGGAATTATCAAAGGCTGCTTTACCGATTCATACATAGGACATGCAGGTTCAAGCAACAAAAAAACAATTAATTTCGTTTATTGACAGTGCTCTCGCCATGTACATGGATTTAGATTTGACGAAATCAAAATCTGAGACACTTCGAGCATACAATGAACAATTATTGGGTGGCAAATTTCACCCCCTTTACCAAGAAATTGCGTCTGCGAAAGCAAAATGTTATCCGAAAAATATACACTCTACGCAATAGGGGGCGAGTGTTGAACTACAGTCATTACTGGATCACACGATTAATAGACTAATGTCCACGTTGGACAATAAAACATTAGACAATCTTGAAAGCGGGAAATTGTTATTATACAGCAAGTGGGGAATGGACGGTGCCTCCGGTCAACAAACGATTAAACAGAAATGGTGTACGAATAACACAACGAAAAAGTCACATCCTAACCGTGATCCCGGTAATTGCGAAGAATCTGACAAATAGGAAATTATAAAACCAGAGGCTGTTTCAGATGCAGAAGAAATAGTAGAACAGATGTCAACAGATGAAACTGTATTCATCATATCATTCGTCCCACTTGAAACTAGTCAAGAAATCAGGTTGAATGACTGAATTTCGGTATTTCCCACGTTTCTGGCAACATATAACAAACCCACCCGGTCAAAGTTTGTTTAAATAGCTGGATTATGAGTTCATTTGGATGTTCGAACACAAATCAAGAGTCGCCAACCATTAAGACCCCTGTACATTAGTCTGGAGCGAAATCAGACAGCTCTTTGGTCTGGGACTGTTACATCGGGTTCGCAGTTTTGGCTTATAAAGACCTGACCTTCAATTCACAATCAGCGACCCCAAAAATCGTCGAATATCAAGTTCTGAGATTGAATTCCCCGCTTCCGAAATTTTTTTCCTACGTATTTCATCCGCCATTTTGAATTTCTTCAATTTGACCCCAAATTTAGAATTAACGGACCCAAAAACCTTTGGAAACCAAGTTTCAAGAAAATCTATAATTCGGTTTGGTTTTTATAAAGTTTTGACCGCAAAATTCGATTTTCTTCCACTGTGCGCCGGTCTGGAGTTTTCTTGCAAGCCAATTCTACGATATTCGAAATCCACGAATTTTTGATCAAGGATATCTCCATACTGAAAAGTCGTATCAACAAAAACAAGGGGGTGTTTGGATTCGTCTTGAATCCAACTTTTTGAACAAAAATGTTTCAGAAATTTCCCGCAACGTTCAGGCTATCGTTACTGAAGTTCAAAGAAAAAAATCAAAATTTTATCAATTATGTCACCTTTGAAAATTGTGAAACATTTTTCTTCGAATTCTACGTATTTTTTTTACGTATAATAACGTTTCGTCCGAAATGGAGAAATTCGATTCCCAGTTGCTATGCGATAAATAAAAAAACATTTTGTCCTAATCAGAAGATTTTTCATTTTGGTTTGAAATTTTTCAATTGTGTCTTGTAACAAAATTCATAGTATAAGTAAGAATAATTCATTTCATCAAAACAAAGTACAAATGTTGAACGTTTATTTGAAAAATAGTTGGATTTGTTGATACAACTTTTTAGTATGGAGATATCCTCGATCACAAATTCGTGGATTTCGAATATCGTAAAATTGGCTTACAAGAAAACTCCGGAATGGCGGCCCGAAAAATTTTGAAATAAATCAGGGACGCTACTCTCCCATGGTATAACAAAATCCTAGAAGAAGAATAAAATCGAAGGTATTGAGGTCTGAAGGTGGCTGAGTTGACGTGGAATGCCTCATATGTTTGTGGAGATATTTCAGCCCGTGGGAGCTTGCAGAAGTATTAAAGTTCGAAAATATTCATTTTTAATATCAAAATAGACATTTTTTTTTAATTTAAGAGCTGCACAACCTTAGGGGTTACAAGCTCGGTGAATATTAACCATTAACCTTAAGATAATGAATATTTATCCTAAGGTAGTGAATTATAATAATTTGAAAAAAAAATGTACTCCATGGTTTTCGTTTTCTTTTCGTTTTTCAAAATAAGAATCACCCTTATAAGTATGCAAAAGCATACTTTGAATAAATTCATTAACATTTCAATATAGTTTATAATTAATTTTTGAATATTAAAGTATTTCAATTGAAAAAAATTGTTTCCATATTATTGTTTTGAATATTTTATGTTATCTGTACTTATATAATAATCGAATAAGTTTCGTTTCTGTTATTTCAAGGGTAAAAACATTGAAATAAATCGGTTTTTACATCAAAACATCGGTTTTTTATTATTTTCAATATGGCGTACCTTTTTGATCAATTTGTGGATTTGAGAGGTAATTCTACATCGGAAAAGATTTTAAAAAAATCAGTTCCAAAATTGTATGAAAACGTTATGAAGAAAAAAAATAATTTGGAGAAAAATCGCCTGTTTCAAACGATTATTATAAAGATTTCGACTTGTTATTTTTTCCGTTTATAGCCTTTATATAGCTCTATGATGTGACCAAATTTCATTCAAATCGCTCAAGCCGTTTTCGATGAAATTTTTTTTTTCTGATTTTCTGTTTTTTTCGGTTTATTCGAAAACCAAAGTAAATAAAGATCTGAAACTTGCAGGATTAACGTATCTCATTAGTACCAACATACCGACAAATGATGATCCAGAAATCCTTCTGAAGCCGATTCACTATGCTTATCGTCCTGTGCCTTCAGAACCATCCTACTGAACCTAGTACAAAAATTATGAAGGATTGGCTTTAAATGCCCCGTAGGCGTATATGTATATCAACTCTAGTGTGCGATGAGTAGCAAACATTCTTTCTGAAATCGAATAAGTGAAAATGACTATCAAACAGTGGTTATTCACTGATTGAACAGCGACAGATATTATCACTGGTAATTAGTGAATGGCCACAGTATGACAGTTTTATAATGTATTCTTTAATTTAATTATGGAGATTTTGAGAAACTATAGCGAGAACTGAGGTTAAAATCCATAGTCTAGCCACCTTTCAAACAACATTTGAAATTATGTGTTCCTCAGAGGTATCAATATTTGCCATAGAATACTTCGTAGATTTTGCTCAGCTATGGTTCTTCAATTGGTGTTATACTATTATACCCTGTCACTCTGAAACGAGGCATTCGGGCCGGTATAAGCGAATATAAGTACGGATATGACAAATACGTACTCCCGTTGAGGCTTTGTAACAGTTTATTCCACGTTGCGCGCAATGCAAATTGCTTCACATTACGCCAATAAAGATACTCTTACAGAAACATCCAGTACATAGACTCGGTAATTGAGACCTCTGTTACGTCACGGATTACAGTAAGAAGCATTCTCATTTTAACTAAAATCAATGTGCTGACCTCGCTGTCTTAAGAGGGATCTATACACTCTGGCTGGTAGAATAGCATCTCGGACCTTGACACAAATACAAATTGACTGAACGCAACTTTTTATTTCTTTTTTTCGCCTCCGAGGCGAATCGATGGTGTGGACGCCTATAACTCTGTTTCAGCTATAGTGCTTATGATGTTGAAATCTCCGATCTGATAGTTAGATACAGAAAAGTTGAATTACAAGGTCGATATCAAACTTGCGATGGCGCTGGTATTAGAGAGTGAAATTCCTTTCATAACGCCGCGCGTGGCTCAACGTCCGACAAATTATATAATGAATCTAACTCCTAGCGCTCAGTATTCATTTCAATAGGGTGAGGCGTGCTCATCAGATCAGAGTATTCCTGATATGCGACGCTGATTGTGAGTGACTGATTTTTACTGCTTGGAACTCATTTTATATAAATGTTATGACGATAATTCTGATTGCTGTGAGTCAGAGGTACACCTAACGAGATTGATTGTGACCAGTTCAAGGTCACGCAAATTTGAAAGAAATGCGAATCTCAATGTTAATTCTCATAAGGATGCGCATTTGTTTCAAATTTGCGTGGCCTTGAACTGGTCATAATCAATCTCGTCAGGTGTACATACAGTCTGTTCAGTACGTTGACTAGTCGCTTTGCAGCGCACCATTTGCATCATTCACATTATTTTAGGTTACACGAGAGCAGAAGTTATCCCTGTTCTCTAGTTTTACACACTAAAAGGTATTATGTCAAACTTTGTTTCAGTTTTCATTTCGATCCGTTATTTAGATGCGTTATTCTACAAGTATTTGCAATAAAGATTGCGTAACAGTCCAAAGAATTAAACAGAGATTGATTATAAGCAGTGGGAGCCATGAATTACTTCGCTATACACTGTCATTTTTATTATTCTCCTTTTTCGGCGTATGAACGGATAAGCTTCAAAGGGTACACGGATTTTTTAAATAGCAATGGTTTAATAAGGATGTGCACTTCATGAAATCACTTGAGTGATTTCAATTTTCGAAATAATAATGGCAGAATAATAATAGAAGTAAAAGACGTTTCATGGCATTAGAATTATATATCCTATCCAGTGTGACAGTCAGTGTGACAATCGATTCCTCGAGCGCAAATTAAAATCTTGCCAATTTACCAATCTCTATATGTATAAAACAAACCTAACATATGAGTCATTCCACGTCAAACCGGACAAAATCGATTAAAAATTTTCATCGATCCTTTCGATTCCTTTGATTTTTTTAAACGGATTCTATAGGTGAAATAAATTCTTCAAACAATTTTTTATTTTTTTTTTTATTTTCAATATTGCAAAAGTTATTTCAGGTTGAAAATTGCCCAAAATGCCAAAAACCGCCACACACGCTCTGCTTCAAATCCTCATATCTTAGGTTCTATTTGTCTGATCAATTTGTCCCTGGGCTCATTCGAAAGAGCTGAAATCGGGCTTCCATTTCATGCTACCACATATCTTATAATAGCAACAATTGAAGATTGTTATGAATAATAATTTTTCAAACACGATTTTCATCACCGAAACCGCGCTGTAAAATTCCAAAAAAAAATACGAGCGTATTTCTTGTTCAATTTCCTATAAGATAGGTGAGTTCCAAATTGGAGAATTGATGGGGAGTATTTTTTGAGTATTAATAATCGAGCGGAGATGCGCTCCGACAATCCAGCTGTCCGGCACGCGGCGTGAAGTACACAGTAAACGTGTAACTTGGAAGAAACGGGCTTGGGTGCAGTTAAAATGGGACGAATGTTTATAGAAAATCACAAATTCCATTACTTAACAGATTCCGTTGATTTACATTGTTCATTATACTCTGTATTATATAACTACATGATATGAATTCCTAATACTATATCAAACTTACATCTGAAATACTATTCATTCTAAATTTATATAAATGCTGTAACTATATGATTATATTCATATTATATAGTATCATTATGATTATACTTCTGATTTTTTTTTTTTTAATTTTTTTTTTTTTTTTTCTGTCATCACAAGCATTCGTTTTCTCAAAACTTCAATTTGTGATAAATTTTAGATAGGAAACAGCGAGAGAAACCCAAAATCAGTTCAGGAATGCAACAAAATTGTGTTGAACAAAAGAAAGCAGAAAAAAAACAGAAACCAAAAAAGAAAATTAAAAAAAAAAATTTAATTCGAAAAATTAAAAAAAAAAAAAAAAAACAGAATGAAATTTTGTAAGAACGAATGTTTTAGATAATGAAAATTTTTTTTTTTTTCAAATTAAAAAAAAATCTGTCCACTTTTTTTATAACCGGAAAATGTTCGGTGCTGGCCATAGTATTTTTGAGAATTTATTCAACGAAATCGATTACGACGCTGCTTCGAGTTTCCAATAATTCACAACTCAAAAACGGCTGAATCAAAATATTTGAAAAAAAATCAGAGACGTGTCTTAAATCAAGAACTATCATATCAAAATTCGCTGAACAAATCAAAGAGCATCAATGTTTTTGGTTCATCGAGTTGACGTGGAATTCACCGTATAATATATTATAAGTATTATAAAACCGACCATTTTTTTTATGGTATATATAATATCGAGACGAAGCATAATCATAAAGATACTATATATGATATAAATATAATCATATAGTTACAGCATTTATGTGAATTTAGAATGTAATAGTATTTTAGATGTAAGTTTGATATAGTATTAAGGCCGGGGGAAGGTCAACTTTGTTTTTTCAAATGGAAATCCATATTTTTCATGACGCAATTTTGTTCTACTTGAAAAATCAAACGACTTTGGTATGAAACATTTTTTTGTGAGACATCAATTTTTCTTGATATTCAACAGAACAACTAGAGTTTTTACAACTTTTAAGAACATTTCACTTCTACGATATCAAGTTTGGAGGAAAATTTCAAAAGGCAAAAAGTGCGTAATTTCTTGCAAAGGTTCTTGAAAAATAATCGCAGATTTTTTTAACAATTTTTGATTGCAGCTTTTTGAGTTGTTAAAAAAAAAAATAGAATTGTTAACAAAAAATCTGCAATTATTTCCCAAGAATCTTCGCATATATTGTAACTTTTTACGGATTCTTATGGATCCGGAGATCGTAAAAATCCAGTTGAAGTTCGCGTGAGTGTCTTTACTGCGAATTAATTATCAGAGCTCCTCTCAAATTCTTTTACTAACAAAATAACAAGAACCGCGTTCCCTAAGCGTGAATCCGGATGCCATGCACCAAGATCACCTCCCTAAAACACAGACTCGGTGTGTGATAATATAACAAAGCTGCCTTACACAGACTCGGTTTGTTTATCAGTGACACAAAGCTGTCTCCCTCCAGAACCGGACCTTTCAGTCAAGTCTGTCTCTACAGACTCAGACTTCGTATAGTCTAATACACAGCCAGACGGAGATAGCAATACCACCGCTGTCTTGTGTTTGCTCGACTACACTTACGTCAAAGCTGTCTCTAGCTAGCTATTGTTTTGATTTCTATGTCTTTGTGTAGCGTGAGGTAGATAAGGAAATACCAGCTGAGAGAACTTATAAATTTAATTTAAATGAAATTATTATTAATAACAGAAATTTTATGTTGAGTGGTTGCAACCAATTGGTTATAAATAGTTTTACAAAAATCAATTATTAGTGATTCGATATAATGAAAATCCGAAGTTAATTTATTAATTATAAATAATCTAAAAGTGTGAGTTTTCGATCTGTTTCGTTTCAGCTTGTTCTGCAAATATCTGGCGATTAACTAATTAATGTGCGTTTAATCGACGTGAAAATGTCACTTCTTGAATTAAGTCGAATGACTTTCTTTGTTGCGTCGATAGACTGACTAAGACGTCTTTTAAATGAATTTAGAGGCTTTAATGATTCAACAAATAACAAAGTTACACTGAATATTTGAATCAATCGCTTTGACTTGATTTTATTCTATGTGTGAAGCTACTTTACTGGCAACAGGCTGCTTTAGCACTGTCCCATAATCAAACAATAAGTGAGTCACCGTGGTCGCTTTGCCAACGAATGCTGCTGATTCTGGCTAGCACGGTCATATTTATACCTGTCGTGACGTCACACGGTCTACGCGTGAAACGTACGTATGATGTTGCGGTGTTCTGCCATTGGCTAATAGCCGAACACGTTACATTACCCCCTTCTGTGAATCGGACATTGAGTGCAGTTTCTTCCGGTCTTCGAGATGGTAGGTTCACAGACTTCTTTTTTCTTTATTATTTTCTTTCAGGTAATCCTGGCGTCGTTCTCACTCATACTCTTCTTCTAGTCTTTTTAATCCTAGTGGATCCGTGACATCGAAGTTGGTTACATATTCCGGAGTACTTCCGCCGTACAGCTCGTCCAGATTCTCCATGTTGGCGATGCAGTCAGGTATATGCTCCGGACTAGGTAAGTTCAGGCTTCCGAAAAGTATTAGTAGCATGATCTGGTCTTTATAGTCCTGTGTTTCTTTTTCAGATTTCTTTGGTATGTCAACCGGGATCAGTTTCCACGGAATCTTTTCCTCCACCGACACCTTGGTAACCTTTGTGCAAAGGATGTCGATATCATCCTCTTCCTCCAGACTTCTTTTACCCATCGGTACGTTATTTGGTCTAAAATCTTAAATCCTTTCTGAGTTGATCTTCACCATTAATGACCCTGGCGGCTCTGATTTGCTGAAATTCTGGGTTTCAGGATGATCTGTAGCTTGTGGTATGTATTCCAGCTTGTGTAATTTTAACTTCGGTTCTTTCTTTTCAATTGATCTTATAACAATCCTTTTTTTTATTTCGTCTGGTGTTACGACAGCTTCCTCGATCAAGCTTTTTGTAATAATTTTAGCTACCTTAGTTGGTGTTATGATCCGAGTCTTTCGAAGTCTTCCTTCGTTCTGGTTCTTCAGCTCTTTCTCGATGGCTTTCGGGATATCTTTTGGTGTTTGTGCATCAAATCCGGATGCATAGCGTCCCTTGCCCCGTCGGAAAGATCCCGAAGGGTAATATTTGAATATTTGAATATTTATTTAACCAGCATAAAATTACAAATTTACATCTGTAAATTCCTATAGAGGTAATACAATTACCTGTACATAGGCCTGGCTTACTTACTACTAACTTAAATTTAAGACTATGTCGAGTTATTGAGCAGTTTACATATTTCCTACTCATCGCTTATATAATAAAATTTTATGCTCATGACTCTGTATAATTGATTATACAGTTTCAGAGCACTTATTGCAAAACATTCCTTTAAATTATTTCACTTTATATCAATGATATTAATGACTTTAGTTATACTTGTACGTTAGTTATGAGATCTTATCCAATTTTTTAATCTAATCTTAATAGTACTTGTATTAACTGACATAGTTTTGAGATCTTTTGGTAGTACATTGTATGTCCTTAATGCTACAATATAGCTATTTTTATTGCTTATAGTTTTGTGTATTTTTGGCATTTGTAGATTCTTATTTCTAGTTATGCTCTCCGAGCTTATATATTTACTTTTTAACTCCCCATAATAGTATAACAAAGAATTATACGTAAATAATTGTTCAAGGTTTAACGGGTAATTTTGTGTTACAAAAATGTTTTGATTAATCATTTTTAGAATTCTATTCTGTAGGTTCTGAAGTAAGCTTAGGTTACATTTATATGCACATCCCCATGCTATTATACCATAGTTGATATAACTATGGAAAAATGCATAATATATGATCATTAACGTTTTTGACTGCATTGTTTTCGAGATTTTTGAGAAAATAAAGACTAGGTATTTAGTTTTTTGTATGATATTTTCAATATGCTTATCCCATTTCATAGTAAAATCAAACATTACTCCCAGATACTTCCAACTACTTACTCTGTTTAATTGTTGTAAACCTATTTTTATATTAAGACTTTTGGGAACACTATCTACATAGCTTCCAAAAGTCATGTACACAGTTTTCTCTACATTCAATGATAGTTTATTTAAACTAAGCCAAGAGGCAACCTTCTTTAAATGTGCATTCATCTTATCTTGAGCAGTTATCCAAGTATTTTCCGATGAAAGAACAACCGTGTCGTCAGCATACGATAGGATAGAATCCTCCGGCATGCTTTGTAGTAAATCATTCACATATAGAATAAAAAGTAACGGTCCAAGTATTGTACCCTGTGGTACACCGGTGGTAACATTGTTATTATCACTAATACAACCATTTATTCTTACTCTTTGCTTCCTACCAGTAAGGTAGCTCTTTAACAGTTCATATGCGTTACCTCTAATTCCATATCTATACAATTTTTCTAACAAGATTTCATGATTAACAGTATCAAAAGCTTTCGCTAGGTCCAAAAAGGTGGCGATAATTGGTTTACTTTTATCAAGTTTATTGTATATTATATTTGTGATATATTTTAGTGCATCAGTTGTTCCTCTATTTTTAATAAATCCAAATTGTTTCTTCGAAAGCATGTTGCTTTTATCAATGAAGTCATAAATTCTGTTGTAGATTATTTTTTCGAATATTTTTGCTATATTGGATATAAGAGAGATCGGTCTATAGTTAGAAGGACTCTGCTTATCTCCTGCCTTAAATATTGGTACAATTTCAGCTTCTTTTAGACATTGAGGCCAAATCGATTTTTCTATGCAAAGATTGAAGATGTGTGTTAAGGGATCTATTATAAATTTGGCTAAAGTATTTAAAGTCTTAACATTTATGCTATCTACTCCTCCAGCTTTGTTTTTCATATTTTTTATTATTGTTGTAACTTCAATTCTATTTGTTGGATTTAAAAAGATAGAGTTACAATTGTTGGGAGGTAAAGCTATTTCCTCGTTTGCCGGTGGGTCAATTTTATTACTAAGGCTAAGGGGGTAAATAACTCTTAAATTATTATTCCTTTCGTCCGAATCGTCGTCACCCGTTTGTGTGTCTTTGTCTTGCACGCTTGTGTAACCGTAACAGTAATTCGCACTTGCCATATTGAAACAGAATGATTACTCTTTTACCTCCTGACCTATTTATATCCTCAAATCTATCCCTACTCATTATCATACGATGATATGGGTGTGGCCTTAAATTCTACCTATTCTTAAATTTATATTATTCTAACAATGGTTAATCTCATCTTTGTTCCAGGTAAGGCTTGAACATATTGACGCGGAAACGAACTCTTTCAATGTGAGTATTGGGATTTTCTAAAATAAACGTGGCATCTGCAATTTGCCTTTTTAACTTGTATGGCCCTTCATACAACGCAAAAAATTTAGCCATTTTTTTATTCTTTAAATCGGATACGTTCAATGCCTTAACAAGAACAAGATCACCTTCTTTGAATCTTGCCATCTTGTGACGTGTGTTATACCGGTCTGCACGGCGTTTTCCGTGTTTCCTAATATTATTTTTTACTAAAACTAATTTCGTTTCATCTGTTATATTATCTGGATTTTTTACCAGCCAATCTTCCCAAAATCTAGACGGTTTTTGTTTTAATTGTATGCTACACGGTGGAAAACCTGTTGTGGTGTGATGCACCTCGTTCATGCATGTTTCGATCACGAAAAGCCAGTTTATCCAGGCGGAGTGTTGGCCTGTTAAAAATGTTCGAAAGGATCTTCCTATTTCACGGTTTACCCGTTCGACAATATTCCCTTGTGGGTGGCGAATTGACGAAAAAACAGGTGTTATGTTCGCTTCAGCTAATTTATTTAGCCAAACCGCGGAAGTATACTGCGTCCCATGATCGAACTGCATCCATTTGGTTTTTCCTAATTCTGGTATGTACTTATCGAAAATGCGTCGGATCGTGGATTGCGCGTTCGCCGCTTTTAGAGGATATAATTTCACAAATTTACTGAATGCATCAATCGTTACAAGAATGCACTTATAATTTCCTTTACTGGCAGGTAACGGTCCAAAAAAATCAATCGATACCAGTTCTCCTACACCGTCAGGAACTATCAGTTGCATGTTTGCATAACAGTAATAATTTGGTACTTTACACTTTTGGCATTTGTCGCACCGAGCTATTTCTTGTCTAATTCTTTTCGCGAATTTGGGGTAAAAAAATCCCTCTCGTAGTGTTTTATAAACCTTTTCGGCACCTACGTGTCCGTAAACTCCGTGACATTCTAGGATTAATGGTTTTAATAATGCTGTCGGTAAATAGGCTTGCATTTCGCCCCCTCGCCCTAGGTGATATAAGATTCCGTTTTGTACTTTAAATTTTCTTTTATTTCTCACCAGCTCTGAATTTAGAATATTTCTGATATTTGCATCTCTAGTTTGATGATTATTGAAAGACTTAAATATCCCCTTCCATTCTTGATTCACCTTTTTTGCTAATTGCGCGAGAACTTCTAAATGCCCTATTGATTCTGTTTTCTCTTTTGTTTCAGGCGGAAACCTACTCAGCACGTCAGCAACAATATTGTTACTTCCTTTGATGTATTCAATGTTGAAATTATATGTTTGTAAAAACAATATCCATCTTGTTAATCTAGAGCTCATAAGTTTGCAAGTGAATATGAACGTCAGAGCTTTGTGGTCGGTCCTAATGGTTAATTTTGCTCCAATAACGAAAGTTCTAAACTTTTCTAATGCAAAAATTAATGCTAATAATTCCTTCTCGGACGTAAAATAGCTTAGTTCTACACCCTCTAAAGTGCGACTCGCAAAACCGACTATCAACTCCTCATTTTCTTCTGACAACTGGTACAATACGGCTCCTATTGCGTAATGACTGGCATCACATTGCAAATAGTATCGTTTTCTGGGATTCGGATGGTTAATTATCATTTTGTCACAAAAAAGTTCTTTTACTTTAGTAAAATGCGCTATCATATCTTCGGTCCATTTCCATTTCGCGTTTTTTCGAATTAATGCCAGTAATGGATAAGTTGCATCAGAATATTGTTTTGTGAATCTACTATAGTAGTTGGTTAACCCTAAGAAACTTTTCAGTTGTTTTGGGTTCCTTGGTTCAGGGAAATTTTTTATTACCGCGATCTTATCAGGCTGAGGCTTAATACCCTGTTTAGTTATTCGATGACCCAAAAAGTCAATTTCTTCCCTGAAGAATTTTGATTTCTGAAAGTTTATAGTTAAATTATGTTTTCTGAATACTCCAAACAATAATCGCAAATGTTGTAAATGGGAAAAAACCGAATCAGATACACACAAGATATCATCTACAAAGTTTATTGTAAATTTCTCAGTTTCTTTCAAAATTAAATCTAACGCACGTACTAAGCTTGCTAAGCTTGTGCTGAGCCCATATGGCGTTACAGTGAATTGGTAAGTTTTTCCCTCGTACATGAAAGCTGTGTATTTTCGGGAGTCAGGGTGGAGTGGTATCTGCCAGAAGCTTGCCGTCAAATCCAGACTAGACATAAAAGACATGTTTCTGCACCTTTGGAATAAGACCTCGGTCGATTGTGCGCAGTCATGGTCCGGTACTATGAGTTGGTTTATAAATCGGCCATCTAGTACCAGCCTTATGTCTCCTGATTTTTTTGCAACAACAACTAACGGGTTGATATACTCACTGCAAGATCTTTCGATCACTCCGAGTCCTAACATTTTATTTATTTCATCCTTGACTTTACTTTTATGCATCATTGGAATCGGGTGTGTTCGTAGTTGGAAATTCGACCGGGAAGTTTGGAATAAATATCCCTGTATTCCATGAGCAATTCTTTGAATACACCTAAATCCTTTTCTCGTAATACCTGACACTCCGACAGTTTTTTACTAATCTCATCATTGGTCAGATCAATGCTTTCATCTGGATTTTCCGGGACTTCTGGCTTGATATTCGCGAGGCTCGAAATTTCCAGTTGATCGATGTGATTTGAGAATAAAAATTCTGATTTATACAATTCTATGATCTCAATACCTGTCGGTAGTTTGATCGTGAACTTATTTAACCTTAGGTCAATATCTGCTCTCCACCTGTGAAGTGTATCGATGCCAATTATTATGTCATGTCTAAGTTGCGGCACAATAATGAAGCAAACGTTATCTGTGACTAGACCAATTTTTATACTAGAAAAAATCTGTTCCTTAATTTTTACGGGCTTGCCCCCTGTTACTCCAACTACTTGATAGTTTACAACGGGTAGCCTTTCACTCGTTATTAATTGATCTTTGTGTCTCAAATACCATTCTTGTGACATGCACGTGATTTGACTGCCGGTGTCTATTAAAGCTTTTACCGCTATGTTTTCTACATTGAAATAAATTATTGGACATTGTCTTATTTTGTTTTCTTGCTGGTTTTCCTCCTGAACCAAATAATCGGACGGGTTTTCGAACAAATCTAATGCCTCGCTTTCGATATTTGCCGCGGAAATTTGTAGTGTGCGCTGTGCTGGAGCTAACTGCGGCGTGAGCTGCACAGCGCCCTCTAGTTTTCCGTTTGCTCATCGATACTTTCATCGATTTCGTTATCGACTGTCGGTTTTTCCGTGAGTGCATTTATTTGCGATGTCCAATTAGCCGGTCTAGAGTTTTCGTTTGATACTGTTTTTCGCCTGAGTTCCGAAAATTCCGGTTTGTTCGCCGTGTCACGTGAAATATGCAATTCCGGTGCCGGATTTGTGCTAGTGTTCGCGGAACTCCAAGATGATTGTTTATTTCGTTCATCCATGGGTTTGCTAGAAGTGAGGTTATGTCTCTGTGGATAGACTGTGGATAGACTGTGGAAGATTGTGTTCTTGGAACGTTGGATCTGCCGCCTGCTTGGATTTCATCCAGGAAATTTAATAATGAGTCTATGTCCTGAATATGCCTGCAACGCGCTGCTTCGACGACGTTCTCTGGGAAGTGCCTGATTAAATTTCTAATAATTTCCTTTTCTGGGATTCGAGGAATTAGGCCTATTGCGGATGCGTATTTTCGGCTCGCGTATTCAGCCCATGTGATTCTAGAATCCGTGTTAAAATATCCAAATTCTATATCTCTACGAATTTCTCTTTGCACTTCCTCATCCCAGAATCTTGCTAAAAATCTCTTTTTAAAATCATCCCAAGAGTTTATCGCGTCGCGACGTGCAATCCACCAATCCTTCGCATCGTGACTTAAACTTTGGCTTATTAGTCGTAAAAATAGGTTTTCATCTGTACTAACAAAGGTAAAGTACTCTTCTAACTCCCTAAGGTAATTTGTTGGCTTTTCCAACCTCTACCTGTGAATGTAGGCATTTTCATTTGTTTAGCTAACTGTCTATAGCCTTCTGTGTCATTTACCTGCGCAGCCGGTCTCAGTCTCAATTTTTTTATATCGGACTCTAAACCTAGCCTAAGATGTTCGTGCTTGTGATCTAATTCTCTGAAACGCAGTTGGCTATCCTCATGACTGATTTTTAATTTATTTATTAAGTCATCGTAATTGTTTCTAGATTCCTCTCTTAAGGATTTCTCTGTCTGGTCAAACTTTTTAAGATATTGCTCTGTCCAGTTATCGCATTCTTCAGCTAATATTCTGAACCTAGTTTCTACCTCGTTTACCTGACCCTTATTTGCTGTTTCTTGCTCTTCAAATTTTTTATCGATCTTCTTTTCGAAGTCGGATAGAGCTTCTACATGATTACTTTTGAGTTGTTCCATAGAATCTTCGAGTTGCGTGAATTCACTACCGAATACCTTCTCAAATCGATCGCTTTGTTTGTTCAAGGCTCTTTCGAGGAGTTTCTCTAAAGAATCTTGTTTTGGATTCATAATTGATTTAGCTTTATCTACTGAGCCGGCACCTACAACCTGAGTTTCTACGGGTTTTTTCTGTCCTGTCCCCTTACTACTAATAAGTCCAGGAGTTATTTCCTTATCTGCCATTTTGCTTTTGTATCAGTTTTTACTGAGTTACAAATGAAGTTTGAGATAAGACTCGAATAATAAGACAAAGAGAGAACAAAAATATAAGAAAACAAAAAAAAATTTTTTTTTGTTAGAAAATCATTTTATTTTGAGGAGCCCCACTTTGGGCGCCAATGTAACTTTTTACGGACTTTTATGGATCCGGAGATCGTAAAAATCCAGTTGAAGTTCGCGTGAGTGTCTTTACTGCGAATTAATTATCAGAGCTCCTCTCAAATTCTTTTACTAACAAAATAACAAGAACCGCGTTCCCTAAGCGTGAATCCGGATGCCATGCACCAAGATCACCTCCCTAAAACACAGACTCGGTGTGTGATAATATAACAAAGCTGCCTTACACAGACTCGGTTTGTTTATCAGTGACACAAAGCTGTCTCCCTCCAGAACCGGACCTTTCAGTCAAGTCTGTCTCTACAGACTCGGACTTCGTATGGTCTAATACACAGCCAGACGGAGATAGCAATACCACCGCTGTCTTGTGTTTGCTAGACTACACTTACGTCAAAGCTGTCTCTAGCTAGCTATTGTTTTGATTTCTATGTCTTTACGTTACAATATACTCCACGCCGCGTGCCGGGCAGCTGGATTGTCGGCGCGCGCGCGCAGCTCCGCTCGATTATTAATATTTAAAAAATACTCCCCATCAATTCTCCATTTTGAAACTCACCTATCTTACAGGAAATTGATCAAGGAATACACTCGTATTTTTTTTTTGAATTTTAAAGCGCGGTTTCGGTGATGAAAATCGTGTCTGAAAATTAATTGTTTATAACAATCTTCAATTGTTGCTATTATCAAATGTGTGGTAGCATGAAATGGAAGCCCGATTCTAACTCTTTCGAATGAGCCCAGGGACAAGTTGATCAGACAAATGGAACCCAAGATATGAAGATTTGAAGGAGAGCGTGTGTGGCGGTTTTTGGCATTTTGGGCAATTTTCAACCTGGAATAACTTTTGTAATATTAGCGATGAACAAAAAATAAAAAATTGTTTGATAGATTTATTTCACCCATAGAATCTGCTAAAAAAAATCAAAGTAATCGAAAGGATCGATGAAAATTTTTAGTTGATTTTGTTCGATTTGACGTGTTTTTACTCATATGGGAGGCGCGTAAGAGCGGTTAGTGAGATCGGTGAAAATCGCTCTCACAACCGTGCTCAAAGAGCAGGCCCTAAGAGAGGAGATGTTGTTGACCTTGTTGGCGGAAGCCGAACATTCAGTAAACTCTCGCTCGCTGACTCATGTGTCATTGGATCCGCGATACCAGGAGGCACTAACCCCTAATCATTTTCTCATCGGATCGTCCTCTGGAACAACGTCATGGGGGAGATATGACCTCAAAGACGTGTGTCTACGAAAGCAGTGCCAGGTCGCCCAAGGCTTTGCTAATAACGTTTGGCGACGATGGTTGCGAGAATACTTGCCGATACTGGCACCTAGAAGAAAATGAACGGAGAGACCGAACCAATCATTGAGAGGAACATAGTGCTAGTCAAAGATCGACAGGCACCCAGAAACTACTGGCCGAGAGGAATAGTGGAAAAAGTACTGCCGAGTGCGCCCGAGCGCACAAGGGTGGCCGAAGTACGGTTTGGTCAGAGAAAGCAATCCGCCCGGTGAACAGCATCATAAAATTGACAGCAGGACAGGAGGTACAAGACCCGGAGTCATTGTACGGGGAAGAGTATGTTCCTGATTGAGAAGCTCAGGCCGATAGCCAGTCGCCTAAGGCGAGTCCGGCAGCCCCGGGTTGCCGGCGGGCACAGCCGAAAGTGAGCGACCGTCGGTCGATACAAAATCGATAACGGCCGACAGATCCCCCCACTACCACCAGGTGGTAGTGGGGGAAGAGAGGCTGAAAGATAAAGCGGCCAGCTGGGCCGGAGCCTTCACTTCGGCGACAGCTCTCAGCGAATACAGTCGCAATTAGGAATTCGAGCAGCTCAGCTAAATATTAAATCTTGTTTAAATTCAAGCTCTATCATCAAGATTCGCGGCAGCGAATCGCCGCCAAGTACCGTAGGCCGGTGCGCCAGCCCCGAATCGTTCACTCGAGCAAGCTCTTGTTCTTGCAAAAAATCTGTCATATCTTTTGAACCGCTCAATATTTTTTAAGGAAATTTACGGAGGCTCAAGATCCACGTCACCTAACCCTGCTCGCTAACGTTGGACGAAATCGACCGAGCGGTTCCTGAGATATTGACCGGCAAAGATGATCGAAAAACACAATCTTCTTCTTCGTCTTTTTCGTCTTCTGCTTCTTCCTTTTTTCCTTGGGACCACGATATCCGTTGAACCGTTGCACTTATGTACTTGCAGTGTGGAGAGGGTGCTCTTGACAACGAAATCTCGCCCCCTATTGTTTTTGGGCAATAATCGACCACGCATAACTGAGTTATATTACACACACACACACACGCACGCACACGCACACGCACACGCACACACTAAAACACACACTAAAACACACACACGCTAAACTTGTGTTGGTTTGCGTCAACTCATTCTTGTGGTATTGTTTTGATAGGAAGCAATTAGAGTTCCATCTGTCTAGTAATCTCTGTGAAGCCTTACGTAGTAAGACTAGTGGGTTCTTCTTTACTAGTTTGTATGTATTATCGTCAGCGAATAAGGCCCGTAGTTTGTGTATGTAATGTGTTTTGTCTGGAGCTACCGGGGCATTACCTTTGTCAGCGTTAGTAAAGAAAATGTTATTATTTTTCTTGAGGTATTGACGAGTAATGTTTAATTGGTGTGCAGCAACCCGGTCTTCAATACTGATATGGTTGTTTTTTCGCGAGAAATGTTCTATGTTCCGAATCAATTTACTTCTTCTGGCTTTTTTGTGGTTTTCAGAAATTGAAGGTATGTTAGCAGCTTGTTCAAAGTTCTTTATAGTCTTTATAATGGTCTCCTGGTCAAGACTAGTTGGTGGAGAGAATTTTGGACCTAGAGAAACGGTTGCAATGACATTTTTTTTTTTTTTTTCTACAGGACATCTGTGTCGTTGTGAACACTGATTTCATATATAATGAGTTGTTGTCACACCTCCGAGCTTCACTTAATCCTAAGATCGCAAGATGACACATTGAGCATCTTGTAGTGTGATAATGGCTCAGCCACGGAAACTAAGCTCCGTACACATAACTTTAATTTTATGAGTTATTATTATTGTTTGACTTAATATTAGTGTAATCCACTTTGTACTATCATTGTATTCTTGACCACCAGATATTGTTTTTTGTTTTTTTAATAATTTTGAATTCCACACTGTCATTGTCTGTATTGTTATCGGAATGAATGATCTGACTATTTATTTTGTTAATATTGTTTTAATATTTGTATATTTTATTTTGAATTCATGTTGTAACATTTGGTTATATATTTTTGTATATTTCTCTTTAATAAATAGCCTCTGATGAGGACAGCATATTACTGTCGAAACGTCAGGCCAAAATTATAGAATAATTGACTCGACTAGATTGATTGAGCTCCTTCCCAAAATAAAACCTGAAATGATTTCGAGATGGTCGGAGCTCAACACCGGTCGAGTTGGCGTGGAATGCCCCTTATGTAACCCAAATCCTCGTTGATACATCGCAAAACATTCTCTGTACGAATAATTATGAAATTTAACATCGCTCATGAATATTTTCTATTATATAACCTATACCAAACCGTTGAATTCTCGTTTCATCAACGTGTCATTGACACAATATCGTAGATTTTACCTAATGGTAAAATAAACTCAAAGATTAGTAGACAAAATAATTGACGATAAAATGGGACTTGAGACGAGTCTTAAATACTAAAATAGACCTCAGGCACGTGATTATGAGTAGGTAAGCAACATGTAACAAGTGGGACAAAAAACACGTGCATTCTGCAATCTGCAGATTGCAAGGCAAACAGAATTCGTTTAAAGGAAATAACGGATATGCTTAAAAAATGTATTTACCTGATAATCTCGCCTCTCGAACGAAGGTGTTCACATTTCACACAATACAGCTATTCTTTGTTCTGGCACTAATTAATATTTCTCGATGTGAGCACGCCTAAGTGACGCCGCAGCATAATTATTGCGGCAATTGTCGGCAGCAACGCAAAACGCTCTAGGATGAAAACAAGTTAGGCAGAAACCGATGACGCCAACACATAGATATTTTCAGTCAATGATTGATGAGTCATGTGCATAAGGGGTGATGCGAGTCTTCTATTTCTACCCTACTATAAAAATTCATTTGATAAATCACACGAAGTTAGAAAAAAGTTCTGCATGTAATTTAACATACAATTTACAAATACAATTTAGCTTGCGATATGATGCTACAATTTGTCTATTCGGTTCAGGCAAACGGCTATCGAAAATTGACAAGCTTAAAACCCGTCTGAAGATATCATGTCATCCTGTATTGATACCTGCGATTTTCAATTGTCGATTGATGTTTTGGGTTCCATCACATGACAAATCATAGTATGATTTATGAGACATAATACAATTGTACAAATTGAAACATTTTTTATTGCGAATTCAGCATTCAATATAAATTTATTCATAAATTTGTATCAAAAGACGGTTGATATGCGATCATATTTGATAGATCACGGTATAATTTATTATATGATTTGTGGTACCAACACGTAAGCTACATTGTATGATAAATTGCGTGCAGATTCATTTTTCGACTCTGAGTGATTCATCAAATGAACTTGTTCAATAGAATCAAGCTACTATCTTGAACACATTTATTAATTAACTGCACAAGACGTAACCTTGGCGGAATTGCACTGACTTAGTTACACTCTATTACCGTGAGAGCCAAGTGAAATGGGTCAGTGAACCTACGATGGCGCTAGCTTTTTCGATACTAGGCTGAAAATGGTAATCACCAAAAGCGCAGGAAATAAAATTTCCGACCTGATTATCTATTACGATTTTTACGATAAACATCATAATAACCAAGATAATTAATAAAAAGTTTTTTACTGCTATTGGCAGTCTAACTCTGTAAATATCGATTCTCAGGTAAAAATGATTGGAACCAAACTTGTGGACAAATACATTCCCCACAACTTTGAATTTCATTATTTTCACTCCAAAGTTGAAGATAAACGAGTTATTTGGAAAAACCCAAAAAGAACCACACTTTTAATCAAGATGGCGACGAACGCAATGATTGTTTTTTCCCGAAAATCGAGATTAACCCCCCCCCCCCCCCCCCCTCCCCCCTCGAAGGGTAAAAAAAAATTAAATCGAATCCTGGAATTATTTCCAGGTTGAGCAATTTCTTCACCCATCTCGACTAGACTAATTACGATGTCCAGGATTCGCGCTTCTTAGTTCTCGAGCTCCAGGTTGTCTATGTGGCAAACTACGATGTTCTCGAGTCGCGCTCGTCATTTTCGTGCTCTAGGTCTAGTTCTAGGTCTAGGTCTAGTTCTAGTTACTTTATACAAAATTACAACGTTCATTGAGCGTTGAAAATGTGGATTGAATTCGTGCACCATTGCTCGCTTGAGAAAGACGTTGATTATTGCAGTATTGCTTAACGTTTATTGAACACTCACTGTTACATTTCATAACAAATAATTTATACAAAGTTACGACGTTTAATGAACGTTGAAAATAAACAATGAATTCCTAGCTGTTCACCTACTCAAAGAAAACGTTTATTTCTACAATATTATTTCACGTTTATCAGACGCTCACTATTACACTGGATACTCGAATCACTTAAACGAAGCGATAACGTTTATTGAACGTTGAGAATGTACATTGCATTT
Organism: Macrophya annulata; assembly: GCA_963924015.1. NCBI lineage: Eukaryota > Metazoa > Arthropoda > Insecta > Hymenoptera > Tenthredinidae > Macrophya > Macrophya annulata. The sequence goes on from OZ001258.1 coordinate 15,102,135, forward strand.
GTGCATTGCACGCATAAAGAAAAACGTTGATTACTACAATATTGTTTGGTATTTATAAAACGTCCACTGTTACACTGGATAACAACTAACTTAGGTAGAAATTCAGCGTTGAATAAACGTTGCAATTTTCTCGTCGATATACCAGCTTACTAAAAACGTTAATAACACGACATTTGATTGTTATGTAATCAACGTTGCTACATATATCAAATAAAAGCGTGTCTGAACGTGATAAAAACGTGAAAAAAGACGTGTAAAAATATTTGTAAGATCAAAGTGGATGGAAACACAGTTATTTTTCACACCAACACTATGTTTCCACCGTTTTTCCATGAAATATACGTGTTTTCCACTATGTTGTGTTGGTTGGGATATTTCATGTATAACTACTATATATTATTTCTAGAACAAAATGGAAGAGGTCATTTCCGTTGGCTGGTTGAATTGAGCTGGAATGCCTCATATATTATATTAACAACAACAACAACAACAACAACAACAACAACAACAACAACAACAACAACAACAACAACAACAACAACAACAACAACAACAACAACAACAACAACAACAACAACAACAACAACAACAACAACAACAACAACAACAACAACAACAACAACAACAACAACAACAACAACAACAACAACAACAACAACAACAACAACAACAACAACAACAACAACAACAACAACAACAACAACAACAACAACAACAACAACAACAACAACAACAACAACAACAACAACAACAACAACAACAACAACAACAACAACAACAACAACAACAACAACAACAACAACAACAACAACAACAACAACAACAACAACAACAACAACAACAACAACAACAACAACAACAACAACAACAACAACAACAACAACAACAACAACAACAACAACAACAACAACAACAACAACAACAACAACAACAACAACAACAACAACAACAACAACAACAACAACAACAACAACAACAACAACAACAACAACAACAACAACAACAACAACAACAACAACAACAACAACAACAACAACAACAACAACAACAACAACAACAACAACAACAACAACAACAACAACAACAACAACAACAACAACAACAACAACAACAACAACAACAACAACAACAACAACAACAACAACAACAACAACAACAACAACAACAACAACAACAACAACAACAACAACAACAACAACAACAACAACAACAACAACAACAACAACAACAACAACAACAACAACAACAACAACAACAACAACAACAACAACAACAACAACAACAACAACAACAACAACAACAACAACAACAACAACAACAACAACAACAACAACAACAACAACAACAACAACAACAACAACAACAACAACAACAACAACAACAACAACAACAACAACAACAACAACAACAACAACAACAACAACAACAACAACAACAACAACAACAACAACAACAACAACAACAACAACAACAACAACAACAACAACAACAACAACAACAACAACAACAACAACAACAACAACAACAACAACAACAACAACAACAACAACAACAACAACAACAACAACAACAACAACAACAACAACAACAACAACAACAACAACAACAACAACAACAACAACAACAACAACAACAACAACAACAACAACAACAACAACAACAACAACAACAACAACAACAACAACAACAACAACAACAACAACAACAACAACAACAACAACAACAACAACAACAACAACAACAACAACAACAACAACAACAACAACAACAACAACAACAACAACAACAACAACAACAACAACAACAACAACAACAACAACAACAACAACAACAACAACAACAACAACAACAACAACAACAACAACAACAACAACAACAACAACAACAACAACAACAACAACAACAACAACAACAACAACAACAACAACAACAACAACAACAACAACAACAACAACAACAACAACAACAACAACAACAACAACAACAACAACAACAACAACAACAACAACAACAAGTAGTTTATTTCATTAGCTCATTAGCTACAATTTTACATTTGATGTTTACAATATGAACAACTATATTCTAGTTTGATACATTTATATATTTTCTCTAATATACTTTAAAGTCAGTCTTTTAAATACTCGAATGTTTGATTCGTCTTGCATTGTTTTAGGTAGTTTATTAAACTCGTCAAATCCCTTATATATTATTGATTTTTCTGCTGTATGCGTTTTAGTTTTGTCAATTTTTATTAAATTATTTTTTCTAGTTTTATAACCATGTATATTACTTACTAGTTTTATATGTTTAGTTAAATACTTTGGTAAGAGTCCATTCTTCATTCTAAAAATAAACATTAATGTGTTAAACGACAATCTTTGTCTTATAGAGAGCCACCCCAATGCTTGTAACATATCACTTATTCTAGTATATTTGTTTACTCCCAGTATATTGCGCATTGCTCTATTTTGCAACTTCTGTAATACGTCAATTTTCCCTTGAGAATAATTTATCATTACTGTAGAACAATAGTCAATGTGAGGTGCAACTATCGAGTTATAAATTATCGTTTTAGTGTAATTCGTCACGTTGTTTCTCAATCTACTAATTAAATTTATTTTTTTTGCCATTTTTTGCGCAACATATGTTGCATTGTCATCGAATTTCAAATTTTTGTCAATTATTACCCCTAGGTACTTTGTTTTCTCAACTTCTACAATACTTTCACCGTCTACATTTATTTTACATTTACTTCTAACACATTGATTATTTTTTTCGTCTCTAATCATCATGAAAACTGTTTTTTTTAAGTTGATTTTTAATTGGTTTCTATTCAGCCATTGTGACAAAACACTTAGGGCATTGTTCAATTTACATTCAATTTTATTTAAATTCTTATCACTACAGTATAGTTTCATATCGTCAGCAAATAGCTTACATTTAACGTCAACACTTTCCATCAGCTCTATTACATCGTTAATATATAAAATAAATAGAAGAGGCCCCAATTTAGACCCTTGAGGTACACCATGCTCTACGTTTATTCTATTCGATAATTCACCATTGATTTTAACAATTTGCTGTCTGTCTGTTAGGTAGGATTTAAACCATTTCATCACTTTTCCTTGAATTCCCATACTTTCTAATTTAATAAGGAGTTTGTTTCTGTTTATCGTTTCGAATGCACGAGCGAAGTCAATGAAAACTACCCCAATAAATAAACCGCTGTCCAGGTTATTTCTCCATTCTATAAATGAGCTTTGTAATGCAGTCTCACAAGAAAAGGACTTGCGGAAACCTGACTGCTCGTCCCTCAATATATGATTATCTGCTACAAACGACTCGAGTTGATTTTTAACTACTTGTTCAATTATTTGTTCGTATACCGGAAGGGTATTTATCGGTCTCAGATCTTCACATTTTAAGCTATCCTTGATCTTACGAATAGGAGTTATGACAGAAATTTTCCAATCATTCGGTACGAACCCAAGTTTGAGACAGCTATTTACAATATATATTATTACCTCACTATTATTATCGCAGAAGATCTCGAATGTTTTCACATTTATAATGTTATTTGAACCTTTTTTGGGGTTAAATGTTTTCAGAATTTTTTGTATATCGCTATAGTCTATTAAGTTAAACTCGCACCATTTTTTATTTGTTGTATTCAACTTATTTATAATATTACTGGAATTCACATCACTTTTCATGCTATCAACAATTTTCTGGATACTCTCTGCGAAATATACATTCAATCTATTCGCTATGTCAGCTGGGTTTTTTACAATCTCTTTATCAAAATTTACTTCCTTCATACTACTACAGCTATACTTTTTATCACCTATAATTTCTTTTAGCGTTTTCCACATTTTTTGTGAATCGTTTTTATTTTCATCGATGTTTTCCTGATAATACTTTTTCTTATTTATTTGTTTTTGTTTCACAATTTCATTTCTTGCTTTTTTGTACTTTTCATGATCATCTATTAATCTTGTGCTTTTAAATAATCTATATAAACTATCTCTTTTTTTAATTGCATCGATCAATTCTTTATTTATCCAAGGTTTATCTTCCCATTTTTGAATTATCATTTTTCTTGTTAACGGTAACACTTCTTCTACTGAATTCTTTATACCGTCAATTACCTTATTTACTAATAAATTGAATTTGTATAAGTCTAAGTCAAAGGATTCTTCCTTATAGTGCGTCAGATTAATTAAACTAAAATACGATGTTAATTTATATCTATACTTGTCTATGTCTAATTTTTTGAAATTCCTGCTATAGCGCACTTCAGGTACATATGTATTACTTTTCATTTGTGGTATCAGTATCTTTATTATATTATGGTCTGAGATTTTGAATGTATCGTTTACTTCCGTTATTATATAAAAATTAGCAAAGACTAAATCAATGATCGTGTTTGACGTTGCTGTACTTCTAGTTGGAGCATTTATTTTTTGTTTTAATCCGATGAATTTCATTTCGTCAATAAGTTTTTTACCATAATATGTTTGTTTGCTTACATCAATATTAAAATCGCCTACGATAACTGAGTCACCTTGCCTTAATAGATACTCAGCAAATTTTAAGAAATTGTTGCAGAATTTAGCGATATTGCTGCTGGGGGAACGATACAAATTACAAATATTAATTTTTTTGTTAACATTAATTTGGATAACATTTATCCACGATCCTTCGGTCTCCTCGATTATATCAATTACCTTGTGAGTAATATGTTTTTTTATAAAAGTTAAAACCCCACCAGTTCTTTTACTCGCAGAATCAGTTCTTACAACATTATAATTTATCAAATTAATCTCATGATCAAGCACGTCATCCGTTATATGAGTCTCCGATAAGCAAATCACGTCTGGTCTTTCCTTATTTACCCATACTTCCAACTCATCTTTCCGCTGTATAAAACCACATATATTAACACACACTATGGACAGGTCTTGAGCTTTATTGCACTTCCCAGCATGCGTCTTTAATTGCTATTTCTCATATTGTAATATATTGGATTGCTCTTGTCGTATCATTTTTTCATACACTTTGCAGTGTGGATCCGTTGCTTCGTGATGTATATTCCAGTCTTTGATGTTATATTTACTGACCATCTTCTCACAATTTACACATTTAATTATATTATTATTACAGTTCTTTTCTTTGTGATTTCCTGCACATTTTCTACATATTTCCTCTTTAGTACACTTATCTGAACCGTGTCTAAATCCCCAACATTTAAAACATCTTTTAACGTTAACGTAGTCAAATATTTTATAATTTTTCCACCCTATTTTGACTTTTTTCCTTTTCAATATTTGTTCATGGATTTTAGGATTTGTTTTTAATAATATTGTTCCCGAGCTTTCTGTTCTCATATATGTTTTGATAACTTCAAAATCAGAGTCGTCATTTATGTCAATTTCATTTTGTTTAATGAATGTGTCACAAAAACTTTTTTTATCCATATTAATCACATTTTTTTCTACATGCACAATTTTTAACATTGGGTGTTTTTTGTTTATTGCTGTGACGTCACACGTATCGCCAAGTTTATCAATAATTTCATTAGTTATACGAAGTTTGTCAGAAGATTTTGCCACTTCTACTATTACATTGCCATTTGTTTTATTTTTAATTTTTTCAATTCCTATGCCTAGTTCTATCACATCAATTTTATTTCTCACATCATTTAATGTTTTTTCTCCTTCTTGTCTATTATTTGGTTTAATAATTATACGTTCAGTATTTGACACGGATACCTTCTTAACAGCTGCGCTGTATAGTGATCTACTACCACTCACACTAGCATCGGTACACTGCTCACCAAGGCTACTTGGCTTGTCACAGCTGATCGTCGACAGGATGACTACTTTTATTTCTTTCTTAAGTTCATCCATTTTTTGTTCGATTTCACGTCTAATTGTTTCTTTAATAATACATGTCACTTCTCGTTTAATTTGTTGTTTAATTTCTATTAATAAATTCATATTTTCGCTTTTAAGTTTGTCGATTACGTTAAGTAGATTATCCAACTTTGATACAATATTACTGTCATGCGCGTGGGCGTTGTCGAGGTTATTTTGGATATCGCAGTTTACGTTGTCAATTTCATTTTTGTCAGTCTCTTCCACTTCGTTCTCTTCAGGATCATTTCGTTTTCTTTTCATGTCAGGTTTTTGTTGTTCACTAGCTTTTAGATGTATCGTACGAATTTCACCTTGACATGGTACTGTCTCGATGCCTTCATAAATTTTATGCGAATTTAGAGTTCGGCACGCTGGATGAAAATCCTTTAAACACCTTCCGCAGCTATCTACCACACGACTTATTTGTTTTTTACATCTGGTGCAGATATATACTCTGTCCGTCATCATGTTGTTATTTTTTATCTTTGATTTTATTGCTATATTAATATTCAATTGTAGATTTCAGGTGATATGAATTTTACATAACTCAATGTACATGATGCAAGCGTGTGAACCTAACCTCAAATGTGTCAAACAATAAATATCCGTAAAATTAAGTCAAATACCACATATGTGATGAAAATTTTTACGTCAACATTTTAAACACCGGTTTCTTCAGGTCCCACATTTACTTTTTCTTCCATAAAACACTTGTAATCACTTTTTTTTAAATAAAATCTGCGGAGCTCACGAACTCACGTCATTCAATAATAATAATAATAATAATAATAATAATAATAATAATAATAATAATAATAAAGCGATATCTCTCGTAAACAAAACTGGAAGGGTAGGATGGAAAATTTATTACAAAATTCAATGACCTAATTACAATAAATATGTCTGCAATAATTGTTGCAATATTTTTTAGTTAATGAAATCAGGTCAATCAATTTGTTGATAGTAATCTACCTAGACTTGTTATTTTACAGATAATCAAATTTCATTTGGAATTGTAACAATATTATTAATAAATATCATTTATAAACCTCCTTCATCACCATAATAATGAGTAGGAGTTAGTTCACAGAAGAATTGGTGTACTGTTTCCTCTTGGGCGAGCGGAACTACATGAGCTTTGAAAGAAATCCTCGCTTCAGGCCGAATCATCAACGTCAGCAAAAGAAGATATGCCAGGACAATTCGTTGAAGTTAGGAATGGGCGGACCAATTTTCCTCCATCAGAACGATGGCGTATCATGAGAAATATATTATTAATTGGCTTTGCTTTCATGGTGCACTTCACGGCTTTCATGGGCGCAAGCAATTTACAGAGTTCCGTGAATGCAGACCAATCTCTAGGGACGTTTACTTTGGCGGCCATTTATGGCAGCCTGATCTTGAGCAATATATTTCTGCCTGTATTGATGATAAGGTAACCTTAACGATTTCCAAACAATAAAAATGATCCTACTGTACACGGTGAGTTTATTCCGAAGGTTGGAGGAGGTGTGGTTTAAATTGGCTGAGACTTGACTTCTTCTATTCATACTTGTTATTCTCAGGATAATAATCTCCATGCAGATACAGATACCTTCATCTGTAAGTCGACCTATTATTCTGAGCAATGTAGCTCATAGTGGACAATCTATTCAGAAATTGAGGTAAATTTCATTATCTCATCGTTTTGATAAGGCTACATGCATTTTCGTATATTGTACACTTGACGTGTGGGATTCTGACACATATGAAGTTGCACCCAAATTCATCTGTCTTCTTTTTTGCTAGTATCACCATGGGAAAATAAAAACAAAGGAATGTGCGGTGCAGCTTCATATGTGTCAGAATCCAATACATCAAGTATTGGTAGCTAGAGCCAAATAAATAGTTGCTGACAATGAGTGAGCATTGATATTCTGATAGTTGCAAGTATGGATAGGAGGTGGCGGAGTCTCAGCCGATTTAAGCAACACCCTCTTAGAACCGTGGAGGAAACTCACCCTGTATTATCTTATTTCCCCAGCGAACTTCAACGAATGACTAATTACTTTCTCATCAGCTGGCTCGGATGTAAGTGGACTATAGCCTTGACTTTTATCTCCTACATGCCTTTCATCGGTGCCCAGTTCTACCCGAAATTTTTCACTATGATTCCCGCCGGATTCGCTGTCGGTTTGGGTGGTGGACCTCTGTGGTGTGCCAAGTGCACCTATCTAACCATTGTATCCGAAGCCTATGCTAGTATATCCGATTTAAGCGCAGACATCCTGGTCACGAGATTCTTCGGTGTCTTCTTCATGTTCTATCAGATGGCACAAGTTTGGGGCAATCTCATTTCATCGGCAGGTGAGTTATGCACACACCTCATTAATGGCATTCTCATTTCACGATATCCAAAATGTAGTTTCTCAAGCACGTAGCTCCATCTAGTGGTTGAAACCTGCGGAAACTGTACTTACTATGAAAAAAGTCCTGCGAAAACTACTATGATAGAATTTGTCACAGAAGTTTGGAACAACAATATTAACGACTTGAAAAACTTTTTCGGTGACAGCCCCCAAGTTGCGATCACTGTCTTGTGTAAATGGCCGCAGAAGGTGCGTGCACGCAAAACCAATCACAACTCGACAACAATGTGGAATATTAATCGAAAAAATGTTTATAGTCACTATATTGAAGACGGCTAAATTTTCTTCAAGATACAGTAGAACTCTGCTTAACCGGACCGGAATGCGTGGGACCGGAGGTTTCATGGATAATTGAAACCACAGTTGATCCGAATTATACATAATATGTAACTTTTCATTTTGAACTTAATATAATTACAATGTGTCCAATACAATTGAACTTAGAGTAACAACTACATGTAGATGCAATACACTAGACTGATTTTGTTAACCCTAAGCCCGTGTAATAACAAGCGCTGAGGCAGCAAGTGAACGCAATGGTTGAACATGTCTCGCACTTCATGCGAGCGTCCAAGGCCGGGCGTGCACGTGAGCCGTAGAGGCGATGGATCGCACGTGGAATCTGTTTCCTGAAGAAAACAATTTGCGCGGGACACTTGCCACGTAGGTTCATCATCGTATTTCATGTCATTATATACTCTCGAAACGTCCAACTGAATCACAAGCGGTCTCTGAATCACAATTGAAGAACACAAAATTGTCTATCGAAAGTGCATTGCTCCGCCGCATAAATTTTATAGGGCTTGCATAAAATCAAAGATACTTCTTCTGCACTACCTTGGAGGTGGAGTGCGTAACTTGTTCTCTATTTTTTTGTAGATTTCCTAGTAGACCTAGTCCGTATTACCAAGATCTTACGGGGGTTTTTGGTTGACAAAAACATATTTTTTCTATTATTTACATTTTCGGGAAGCTCGGGGTCTTTGGAACATTTTCTGGAAAAATAATGTCAATGTTATAAGGGGTGATTTATTTTTTCATATTGTAAATGATTGAGAATTTTCCTTCCTGTATGCGAACACCGCCGCTGCAGATAGTCTAAATTATATTGTTATAGATTACGGATTAAGTGATAGGGTGCTTGTACATTAGGGCGGAGCGAGAATGAACTTTTTTTAAAATTGCAATGGCCTATATACGGAAAAGACGCATTTTGGTCAGAAGTAGGGATGGGCGATGTGAAATAATCGATATTTTGATAATCGATATTTGACAGAAAAATTGATGTTAAGAATGGATGATCTTTTAAAAAAAAATCGACAAATCGATACATCGATAAATCAGCGCGAAAATATAAATTTACATGTTTGCAAGAAAAAGTTTCCGTTTATTCTATAACCTCCTTTTTTTACAAATATAAACAATATCAACAATTATCTCCATCTGTCGTTCACTTTGCTTGGAGGCGTTAATCAACGTTATGCGGTATATTAGTATATTAGTAGTAGTATATTATACGCGGCAAAAACATTGTAAATGTCAAAAATTACCGCCAAGTACAAAAATGGTTTTGCCAGCCAAAACTCGAAAACATCCGTTCCTGTTTCAGGGACAGATTACAAATATCATTTCTTCACGTAAAATCGTACAAAAACCTGGTGCGTGAAATCAGACAACAAAGCCAAGCACTCCCTCAGTTAATTTTCATGTTCAACTTCTGTTCTGCAATAAGGCTATTCAATGCGAATCGATGGAAAACCCGTAGGAGATCATTCGTTAGCTTCGACAAAACAACATATTGGCGACGGGAAATATTGCTGAAGGAAGTTATCTCGGATGATGATACAAACTTGGCGGGCATAGATTGTTCTGAAAATGATCAATTGCTCTCTTCTTTCGATCTATTCCTTCCAGCCACGCTGCGACGATCATACCCATAACACTGTTCAACACATGATTCAAGACCGGTTGACCGTTTGACCTTTGTCACATTGATAATGTTTAATATTGACTGAAACTGAGATATAATAAAATGACACTAGTGAAGAATCGGTTAAATATTTATGTTGAATCAAACACCCATCGTGTCGATACTTTTACACGATACGTCTTCCATAGCGAAACCTAATAAGTTCATGAACGGTGGTATTGGAAATTAGAGCTATTGTGTTAAAGAAGGGTTCAGTTTCGAATCAGCATCACTCAGTTGCACCGTTGCAATTGATAATTGTGCATCTATCGTTCACCAACGTTCGGCTCTAGTTATTATACCATGAGATGAAACCATGAGTTCATTGATGGAGCCCACAGTGGCTCACTATTAGGTCGGACCAAAACTAAAACGAGCTTCCACTATCGCAATAATTTCATATGCCTATGCACAACGAAGAAGTCGCCAACAAACAATTGAACCCGATTGTTTGTTGACTACTGTTTCGTTGGGCATCAGCACATGAAATTTGCAAGATTGGAAACTCGTTCTAGTTTTGATCCGAAAAAATAGTGAGCCACTGCGGACTCCATAAATGAACATTACTGAACATATCTCAACCATAAAATGATTAAACGGTATATCCCGGCCGTACCCATTATTGCTACACTGGCCTGATACTTTTTCTTATGTCTTCCTTTCTGTTATACCTGCAATAAGTATTCATAACTTGCATCAATTTCTTTGTTGGACAATAACGGAGAGATTAAAGTGTATATTCTTTATTAAAACACATACTAATACTGATTCTATCCCACACTCGAGCAATTGATCATTTTCAGAACAATCTATGCCCGCCAAGTTTGTATCATCATCCGAGATAACTTCCTTCAGCAATATTTCCCGTCGCCAATATGCTGTTTTGTCGAAACTAACGAATGATCTCCTACGGGTTTTCCATAGATTCGCATTGAATAGCCTTATTGCAGAACAGAAGTTGAACATGAAAATTAACTGAGGGAGTGCTTGGCTTTGTTGTCTGATTTCACGCACCAGGTTTTTGTACGATTTTACGTGAAGAAATGATATTTGTAATCTGTCCCTGAAACAGGAACGGATGTTTTCGAGTTCTGGCTGGCAAAACCATTTTTGTACTTGGCGGTAATTTTTGACATTTACAATGTTTTTGCCGCGTATTTCATTACTTTTTGTATGTACAAATGGAATAGCGCGGAACTGACTTTAATGCATTATACATATACTGAGATCAACTTCTAGTCATGTGTGATGAAACGAAGTCCAATAAACACTTGCATTTCACGGTTTGCGCCAAACACACGAAATATTCTATTCGACCAAAAAATCTGCTTCTGCAAATCGTACGATAGCATGTACTCGAGTCACAGTTTACGCTACCGCGTACGATCCCAATCCATTGAGACACATCCATATATTCAGATGTACAGATCTATAGAATATACTGAGAATGGTTTTTGATTTCCTGGCTATGAAACTCCAAGGTAAAATAACCAGATCCAATATCTAAACGGTCCATCATGTGATGCTATAAAATTTTCGAATATAATAATTTAATATTAATAAATTATTTAATAATAATGACAGTAATACTAATAATAATACACAATACAGAAAAGATAAATAAATAAATAGAATAAAAAATAAATGAAAATATAAGAATAATAATAATATTGCAAATTATGAAAAAAAAATTTTTTAAACTTGAAAAAAATAAACAATAATACTAATAGTAATAATAATGATAATAATAATAATACAGAATACAAAAAAATTAAAGAAAAATGAAATAAAAAATATATGGAATAAAAATAATAATAATATTACAAATTATAAAAAAAAAATTTTTTAAATGTGAAAAAAAAAAAATAATACTAATAATAATAACAATACAAAATACAAAAAAAAATTAAAAAAAAAAAAACAATGATCATAATAATAATAATAGTAATAATAATAATAATACTACAAATTACAAAACAAAGAATTAAAAAAAAAATCTGAAAAAAAAAATAATAATAATCATACTAATAATAATGATAATAATAATGATAATAATAATACAAAATACAGAAAAAAAAATTGAAATTTTTTTTTTAATAATAATAATAATCATAATAATAATAATAATAATAATAATAATGATAATAATAATACAAAATACAGGGAAAAAAAATTAAAATTTTTTTTTTTAATAATAATAATAATAATAAAATAATAATGATAATACTGATATAAATAATGGCTCAATCACAGATATCAGAAGCTCGCTGGCCTACGGATACTTGGCGGCGATTCACTGCCTCGCGATTTATCATATCATATACACATACCTATATAAATAATTAATTATATGAATAACTTAGCTCTGCGTGGTCGATTATTGCTCGACAACAATAGGGGGCGAGATTTCGGTGTCAAGAACACCCCCTCCAAATTGCAAGTTCATAAGTGCAACGGTTCGACAGATATCGTGGTCCCAAGGTAAAAAAGGAAGAAGCAGAAGAAGCAGAAGAAGCAGAAGAAGAAGCAGAAGATTGTGTTTTCCGATCAACTTTGACGGTCCATATCTCGGGAACCGCTCAGTCGATTTCGCCGAACTTTAGCGAGCAAGGTTAGGTGACGTGGATCTTGAGCCTCCGTAAATTTGTAAAACAAATATTGAGCGGTTCAAAAGATGTGACAGATTTTTTACAAGAACAAGAGCTTGCTCGAGTAAACGTTTCGTGGCTAGCGCGCCGGCCTACGGTACTTGGCGGCAGTTCGCTACCGCGAATCTTGATCTCATCAAATGGATGACTAATTTCCCCATCATCTGGTATATGCAGGATCCAACTAACGATATCTAAAACAAAAAATATAGTGAAAAAAGAACAATGGGCGTAATTGTGTGCCTTATGCCGCCCCCCCCCCCCCCCCCCCCCCCCCCCACAATTATTATCTTATACATTACATGGAACGTTTCACAAAAAGTTCCAATAACACATTTTTTCAGATGATATTAACCTCACAAGGGCAAGGCTGGTACCCTACGAGCTATGTAACCAGCAATATTATGGATTATCAATAAGATGCTTACCGTTTTTGTGGTTATCCATCACTCGACTTTCTCTTAAATTCTAATTCTTTGTTTTTAATTTCTTTTCGTCGCAGATATTCTCAGATTGTAGAAATATTGCCGGGTGCGTATCGAGCTCCACCCCATAATACTCGAAGTCAAAGTGGAAAAATGGTTCGAGTTTGATTTTGCGATTTTCTGGAAAACTTATGGAGATAAAATTTGTTGGACTTGATATTCGAAATCAGTGGGAAAATTCCCTTCGGAACGTGTATTCAAATTTTGGAATCAAACTGCTGGCCAGTACTGCGTACCCTCAAAAATCACGAAAATCATCTTATTGTCCAATTTTCGACTACGATTTGCTCAAAAATTTGATGCGATGGAATTTTTCAAACTTTGGATTCGTGAGCAGACGGGATATTTCCTCTGGAAACGTGAGTCCCGATGCCAGAATCAGATTGATTGTCAGATTTGTTGAATAGTATATAATTACCATGCAAATAGAAAAGATATTGTGGAGTGGAGCTCGATACGCAGCCAGGAATATTTCTACAATCTGAGGATATTTTGGGTAGAAATAAGATGAAAATTGCATTTTGGCAAAAAATTTCGAATACTTGAGTACTTCCCACTAAAAACGCATTTTTTGAATTTCAATTGCGTCTCGACACCTCAAAATGTTGTGCTAGACCATCCATCTCTTACACAGTTACTTCTGACATCAAAATGCGTCGTTTCCGCATATAGGCCATTGTGATAAATAGTATGTTATGATACAAGTGGGGAAACAGGGACTTTGCACGAGTGTGATGTTTTCAGTACGAGACGAACGCGAGTGCTGTAAACATCACACGAGTGGAAATTTCCTGTCCCCACGCGTATCACATCCTATTTTTCATGACAAATGCATGCCCATAAGACAAAAATTATATGAGGCATTCCACGCCAAACCGACCTACGTCTGACTCTCACCATTGTCGATTTTGTTAATTTTTTAGTATGATGTAGAGTGAACTAAAGAAACATCTTCTACCGAGTTTTGGATTTTTTAGACTACGGGTCTGGTTCCTACTGCTCTCAAAAACATGAAAACCCATCTTTCGAACGGATAGCTCCAATCGATCAGCTTCAAATTTTTCACATAAATTCTTTGGTTAAATCAAGAATCTTAACACTGTTATTAAAGTGGGTAAGCTTTTGGTTTGGAAGATACAGGCAAAACAAGTGATTGAATCAATGGGAGAAATCGAATTAAATATACATTTTTATGTAATTTCTTATACGAAAGATAAAAGAGTTCACAATGTCATTTGATTCGCTTAGCTACGATAAGAAAAGAAATCATTTTCAAATCGCATTATTTTCCAGTATTGATTATATTTAAACGAAAATTTCGAGACTATGATGTAGGTGGGCATACTTTCAGTTTGGGAGTTACAGACAAACGAAAATTGAGAAAATCATTCACACTTTGATGCACATTTACATTGGAGTAAATTTTTTGGGTGTCAGAAATGAATTTGAAGTTTGAAGCCGACCGACTATTTGACGCAGTATGGGTCGCCTCACTGCGACAGTTGCTAACCTGCCCTGTCGATCAGTACAGTGCGAATGAAGTGGCAATGAAAATTTGAGTACCATATGAATCACAAATGGAGACAAAATGCTATTTGCATTTTGTCGGTACAAACGAATGGGTTCTGGTACGTAGATTGAGCAAGAAATTGGAATTCGGGAGCTCAGAAGCGAGAGTATAAAAGGTTGGAAAGTTCACTTACACTCGTCTAACCCTTAAATGCAGACGGTAAGTCTTTGTTTACTTAGCCGAAAAACTTTTTTCACAGCGCAATTTGTTCGTTTTCTCATATAATTTCGTGATCCATTTACGCGTTTCCAAGTATCTGTCCGATGTGAAATATACGTTGGTTTATTACTGACTACTACCCACACGGCATGAAATATTTTAGAAATATTCAAGAAATGTTTCAATGTTTCAGATTCAAAACATAAATTTCGGAATGTTTCTGCAGCAAAATGCTGCTCGTAGTTTAACTGGTCTAGATTTCTCTTTTACGAGAAACTAAATTATTATTTGACACAAACGGCAGAGGGTATAGCAGGATAAGTATGTATGTGCTGCCCCCGCACATATTTTGGCGGGATTTTCACCATAAGTTACAAAAGAAGGGAGGTTGAATTTCCCGAAACCTTATATCCCATAACCAATTTTTATGGGTGTTATGTGGGTTAGAAGGTAAATCTAAAAATCTCATTTTCTCTACAATGGGTGAACGAATTCTGACGGAAAAAATATATGTTATGGGGTTCGATGGTATAATGTTAAAGAAAAAATATGAAATTTTTTTCCGAAAAATAATCATCAAAAAAAATTTTCAAAAATTTTTTGAATTTTTTCTTACGGTATGTACTCGGGGTACTACTACGATTTTTTACTCAAAAAATCTTTGATTCATCTAGTTTAACATATTTAAATTTCAAAACGATCGGAAGGGTAATTCACAGTTAAACAAATTGTTGAGTTTAAGTGCATGTCATCAATGGGCACCTACGACGCATAGCCCTATGGTAGATCAATATATGGCTATGCGTCGTAGGTGCCGGTTGATGACGTGCACTTAAACTCAACAATTTGTTTAACTGTGAATTACCCTTCCGATCGTTTTGAAATTTAAATATGTTAAACTAGATGAATCAAAGATTTTTGAGTAAAAAATCGTAGTAGTACCTCAAGTACATACCGTAAAAAAAAATTCAAAAAATTTTTGAAAATTTTTTTCGATGATTATTTTTCGGAAAAAAATTTCATATTTTTTCTTTAACATTATACTATCGAACCCTATAACATATATTTTTTCCGTCAGAATCCGTTCACCCATTGTAGAGAAAATGAGATTTTTAGATTTACCTTCTAACCCCCATAACACCCATAAAAATTGGTTTTGGGATATAAGGTTTCGGGAAATTCAACCTCCCTTCTTTTGTAACTTATGGTGAAAATCCCGCCAAAATATGTGCGAGGGCAGCACATATATACTTATCCTGCTATACCCTTTGCTTAAAAATTGCAAGATCTCTGCAAGTATTACATTTACGATTATTAAAAGAGCCTAGCTTGCATTTCTCAATTGGACGTCTAAGTATTATGTAGAAATAGCAGTACACGGAAAAATTTTTGCGAGCACCACTGTCGCACATGCGAGTGCTTTAGTTGAAAAAGTCAGACGACTACGATCTTAGCTTTGTGCGCGCACACAGCTCGCAGAACGAGAGCTCGGGCTTCGCAGAGTACGAACAGGGCCATCTCACGGGTATGGTAAGGCAGGGTACTCTTCATACGAGAGCATCAACGTCTCAACTTCTGCGCAGCGCGTCATGCGGCGTCCATCTCATAAGCTGATGCGAGTTAGAACACGTGCAGCAATATACATATGAGTGTAGTGTATATGGATTTGTATATTGCTAATATTTATTCAAGTTTTGTATGAAGATGTATGTATAAATATAGTGATTGTGCGATGAATAAGTTTTCTGTGGATCAAGGGTTATCACAAATAATATCCGAGAAACTGAAAAGTAAGTTTTCAGTCATCATTCAGATATGTTTTGAAAAACATAACCTATATACGGATGAGCATGTGCCCCAAGTATAACTACATTTAATTCCTTTTTCTTAATAATACTATAAATCTGTTCTCTGCAATACAATTCATGTGACGGTAATTTTAACCGCTATACAAACTATGCCTCATTCATTATTTCCGCACCTTTTTAAAATCGCCTTTACAATTCGCCTTTAAAATACTGCCCAGACATATTAGAAGAAGTTGCAGAAAGTCTTGTGCGATAGAATAGCGTAGTGCCTAGAGCGTGCGACTCGTGTTATTAAAAAAAGATAAAGATAACTCAAAACCAACCAGTTATAGACCTATCAGCTTACTATCTAATATTAGCAAAATATTTGAAATAATTATAAATCAAGCACTCTCTAAGTTTTGCGAGGCAAACTATATTATTCCAGAGTCGCAATTCGGATTTAAACACAGGCACTCCACGATTCATGCTATTAACAAATTTACATCTGATATTTGTTGGGCCCTTAATAACGATGAATGTGTGGCTGCTTGCATCATTGACTTAGAGAAGGCATTTGACGCGGTATGGCTGGATGGTTTGATATATAAACTTATAAAAAAAGACTTCCCTAGGTAGTGGATAAGAATGATTTGCACGATGTTGCATGGTAAAGAATTTAAAGTTTCGGATGGCGTTAACTCGTCTACAAAAAAAATTTCAGATGGTTTGCAGCAAGGAACGGTAAATTCACCAATTCTTTTTAATATCTATAATAGTGATATTCTTAACATCTTTGGCCTGAATGAGTCACCTACAAGAAGAGCAATTGCTTTCGCAGATGACTTCTTGGTATACGTAGTAGGCAAGAAACCCTCTATGCTAGAAGTTGAATTGCAGAACCTGTTTACGAAGATCATAGATTATTACAGCTCTTGGAAGATAAAGATCAACATCTCAAAATGTGAAACTGTCTTATTCAGACCAAACCTTAAGCATCTGACCTCAGACGCAAAAAAGAATTGGAGAAAATTTCAAATTTCGGATAAGGATATAAATGGCACACAAGTGCCCCACAAGCAATCAGTTAAATATTCAGGAACCCATATTGATACGCAATTAAAATTTAACCTCCATCTAAAAACTTAACTTGAAAAAGCTCAGAAAGCCTTCAATGCTGCAAATAGCCTATTTTATTGCCGCCATCTAGATAATAAAATTAAAATTTTATGCTATATGCTTTTGATAAGACCCATAATAACTTATGGATGTCCTATTTGGTACAACACGGAGTCGGGCATAATGAAAAAATTAAGGGTGTTTGAAAGAAAATGTCTACGGTTGTGTCTGGGTAAATGGAGGTCTGCCTCTTCCTTATATGTTAGATTCATAAGCAATGAAAAAATATATAATGAGGCGCACGTTCATAGGATAGATTGTTTTATACTAAAACTGATTCGCGACCATTTCGCAAGTGCCGCCACGATTTTAAACAATAGCTTGATCTGTTGGCTCATTGTTTCAAATCCGTAGTACTATGTGAAATCAATGGAATCGGGCTTCATCCCACCGGAGGCCTCCATCAAGAGACTCGGTAGAGTCTCGCGCCAAGTACATTAATTAAAAAAAATTATCTCGTCTCGACTCTACCACTCTTTTTTACCGGAACGGGAGCTTAGCGCAGGAGTGGGGGTAACCATATTATTTCATTACAGCGTAGAGTAGCGTGGTCCCAATCCGACCAGTGGTCCCATTCCGACCTTTCCATGTTTCTAAGTACTCGTGCTGTCACCAAATTTATCAGTGGTGGCTTTTGGCATTACCTAATATTTGGAGGTAGGCCGTTATTCTCCTCTTACATTGTAACTTACAGTTTTCGACCATTTTCAGTTTTGATAGCTGTGAAGTTGATTTTAGAGCTGAACGCAACTTGCGTTAATAGGGTTTGTTTTTTACACGAAGAATTCAAAGGTAGGTGGGTCAAATTGCTTACATCCTAGACTTGCAAACGCAATAATAAATTTAAATCACTTGCATCGTTCCGAGTAAACGACAAGTCATTGTTTTGAAAAAGTTTCGGTGGTCCTAAACCGCCCGCCAATGGGTGGTCCGAAACCGACCTCGCGATTTCGCGCTTTCAAGATTTTCCAGCGTGATTTTGATAGTTAATTTGTGATTTACTGACTCCCGACGGTATTGACACATATTTATTGCAGAAATGGGGCGATCGTTTAAACGTAAAACCTCTAAGAGAGATCCAGCAATACTGCGGCGAGCACTTGTTGCCATGGTATTAGGATCCTCGCTTCGTGCAGCTGCACGTGAATTCGGAATTCCTCGTTCGACATTACTACTCCACCGGAGAAATAATGAGATAACTCCTGAAGGAGATGGAAATGAAAGGCCGACCGAAGTCAATGTCGACAATTTTAAGATAGCGAAAAAAGGATTCAATACAGTATTTTTATTGGATTAGATGAATTTTATTCTTCTAACTTGTTGAAAATTTATTTTTCACCTAATTTTTGCACTGTAGGTGCTCAGCAAAGAACAGGAGGATTCTCTAAAAGATCATCTGCTTCGTTTGGCCGATATTTATTTTGGATTGAACTCAATAGACGCGCGAGTATTGGCCTACCAGTTTGCGAAAAAGATGAAAGTTTCGTATCCATCTTTTTGGAATCGGGAAGAAATGGCTGGCTTAGAGTGGTTTCGTAATTTTATGTCTAGACACCCAACATTATCTCTGAGAAAACCCGAAGCGACAAGCTTAGCTAGAGCTAGCGCTTTTAATCCGACGAATGTTGCTGCTTTCTTCAAAAATGACTTCAAGGTAATTGTTTTATTTGTTTAATTTGTTTTATTAACAATAATTCACAAACATTCACAATCTATTTGCAATGTACTTACAATGTTTACAATCATTTACAAAAATTATTTACCAGAATACAAATTACTTCAAGGTAATGGATGAAATCAAAGTTGGGTCAAACGATATTTGGAACGTGGACGAGACTGGTGTATCAACAGTGCACAGAGCTGTACGCGTAATATCACATCGTGGTCAGAGACGAGCTGGACATATCACCTCAGGCGAACGCGGACAATTAGTGACGCTCGTCCAGGCTGTATCAGCAACAGGAAATCGCGCACCGCCTTATTTTGTATTTCCGCGTATCCGGTTCCAACCGCACTTTCTGAATGGCGGGCCCACAGGCTCAAAAGGAGGAGCGAATTCCATCGGATGGATAACTGCGGAATTGTTTGTCGAGTTTTCAAAATCTTTCCAGGCATTTACTCGCTGCGACCCCGAACATCCCGTTCTCCTTCTTTTGGACAATCACGAATCACATTATTCCCTGGCAGCACTACAGTTTTGTTGCAATAACGGAATTCATGTTGTTTTGTTTCCGCCTCACTGCTCCCATCGTCTTCAGCCACCAGACGTTGGCGTGTTTAATCCCTTCAAAAATATGATCAACAAGCAATTCGAAATATTTATGAGGATGAATCCAGGACGCGTCATTCGATTTAATGACATTCCGGCGATGGTATCGCGAGCCTTGGAGCTGAGTGTGAATGAAGTCAACATCAAATCCGGCTTTCGAGCTACAGGAATATGGCCAATGGACGCAGACATCTTTCAAGAAACAGATATTATGCCAAGCGCTACGACCGATCGAGAAAATCCAAATGACACTGCAGATGAAATGAATGTTGATGAAGACGGAAAAAATGAAGAAGAAAATCAACATCTAACAGAAGAAATCATTTCACTGGACATATCAACTCCGAGGCCATCAACGTCACTGATGGAATCAAGTCTCGAGTCGCTTTTGCCTCTCCCAAAGGCTCCGCCACGCAGCCTGAAGAAGAGAGGTCGACCGCAGGGCCGAACATCAATTTTAACATCTGATGCTGAGTTGCAAAGAATCGTCGAAGAAAAAGAAGCAAAAGAAGAGAAAACAAAAGCGAAAGAAGAAAGAAAAAGAAAATCTCAAGAAAAAGCCAAACGAAAAGAAGAAAGTCAAAAACTGAAACTGAAAAAAAAAAAGAAGAAAAGAAAAAGCAGCAGGAAGAGAAACAGCGACACAAAAAAAGGAAGAAACAAACAAAAAACGAAAGAAACAAACAAAGTAAAACTTACAGTTGTTATAAAATAGGTTGAATATAAAAATAAAACATAAAAAATGAATATAAAATTGTTTTGTTTTACTTGAAAAATGCAAATTACATTTAAAATAGGCTTTCCCCTTGATTCCCTGTGAAAGAAATAGGGGGTCGGGTTGGGACCAGGGGGAGGTCGGTTTCGGACCATGATTTTTGAATACGACCAATAGGCAGACTTTTATTACTGCCGCGTTATCTTCAACAAAGAAAACCCTAAAACCTTGTGAAGCTACTCAAAACGTAGATTAACGTTTTTTTTTAAGAATCCACATTTGTTTTAAACAAAATAAATAATTTAAAGCACTTGTAATAACGATTCCGCTTAGGCGGTCGGTTTCGGACCACGCTACCCTATAGGCAATATCTCAGGGCTCACCGAATTAATACAAAAATAAGATGCGAAAGATTATATTTGAGCCTAATATGAATGCAATCGGTGCACGGATAGCTGAGATATGATTATTTGAAAAATCGAGAGGGTCAATTTCATTTCAGCAATTTCGTCGTCGTACCAGATTTTCGCTCCATGCATAAAAACTATGCGGATATAATACATAGAGAGTACTCCGATGAGACAAAAGTTTCCACTGATCTCTATATCAAGAGACTCGGTAGAGTCTCGAGCCAAGTAAATTGAAAAAAAAATTGAAAAAAAAAAAAAAAAATTATTTCGTCTCGACTCTACCACTCTCTTTTACCGGAACGGGAGCTCGGCGCAGGAGTGGGGGTAACCATATTATTTCATTACGGCGTATAGGTAATATCTCAGGGCTCGCCGAATTAATACAAGAATAAGATGCGAACAAGATTACATTTAAGCGTAATATCAATGCAATCGGTGCACGGATAGCTGAGATATGATTATTTAAAAAATCGAGGGGGTCAGTTTCATCTCAGCAATTTCTTCGTCGTACCAGATTTTCGCTCCGTGCATGAAAACTATGCGGATATAATACATAGAGAGTACTCCGACGAGACAAGAGTTTCTACTGATCTCTATATCTATATATACTACGGATACGCATAGAATTCCGAGCGAGTTCGTCGGTCTGCCATGCAATAACTCTTTCTATGGCCCACGGGAGATAGCATAATCGCGCACACCGTATAGCTGAATGTACTAACCATATTTATCTTTTTGTTTATTTGACGAGTCGAGCCTTTGAGGTTATGATACCTGTCACGATTGATCGCGATTATAACGAAGTGTCAATAGTTTACTTGTATTTATTTCAAATCAAAGTAATTCCGTAAAATACGGAGATAATAATTATTAAACGCTTACTTATAATAATATTTATGGCGCATAGCAGTATTGCATTGAGATTTTGACACTTTCAAGAAAGCCTATGTAACCGTACGTGATCAAAATGAGTAACAACATGCCCTCTATTTGCTATCGAGGATAAAGAATTATTATACAGTTCCAATATCGTGTAAAAATGTCTGTAACGATTCATCTCAATTATAACGAAGGGTCGGCTGTAAATTACTTATATTTATTTGAATACTTATTTCTCTGACTACGGAAGTTGGATATAACGTAGAATTCATGAAGGAATCAGAAATTCAGTAATAATGAAGAGATAAACACTAATAATATGTATAGGGCTAATAGATATAACCTCATTTAAATTTACATACAAATCCAGTCCCAGAACTCACTACAGCTGTTGTGGAAAATGTGACCGTTAGTTCTCAAAATGAGTAAAAATAAGCCATCGATTACTTATCTAGGATAAAGAATTGTTATAAGGTCCCAATATTGTATATAAAATTTGGAAATATTCTACATTGCAAAAATGAGCAGGCACGTGGCATCGTTACATAAAATATGAATCTGTAATTAAATGCAAGATATAATATATAATGCGAACTCAGTCATTGTTCTCTGTAAAACGTATTTTGTACAAAAGCTATAAATGCGTGCCGTGTGGCTGGTCGTGATTAGATGAGGAAGATGCTTATTTATTACATTGAAAATTGATGTAAATGAGATATGCGGAATATCAGTTAATTGGCAACAGGTGATGAGATTGGACAAGAAATGACCATGAGATTGAACAAAATAATAAAATTAATTTTTATAACACAATAATGACCATACGTGATCAAAATGAGGTATGGTTCCATATCACGTATAAAATAGTCACATATTCTATGAACATACATAATCGTGAATGTTTTATTATGTAAATTAGTAGGGAGATGGCATCGTTACCTAAGATTCGATGAGATATTTGCAATTCAATGCCAAATATAATGAATGATGTGAACCAAGTCAGTGCCTCATGTAATATCTTGTGCACTGAGAGCTATCACCGCATGCAATGTGGCTCATCATAATTAGATTAGCGAGATAAAAATCTGAGAACTGGAAAATGAAAACAAATCAAAAACTGAAGATAATCATCATTTGACTAGTTTATGTTAATTTGATCAGCATCTGGGCCTTCGATGATGTAAGTGTAGTTCTTCGTAGCCAAAATTTTCGTTGTGAATATTTTTTTAACGTTTTTTCAACTTTGTTCTGTCAGCTTGAAACTCTTCGGAAAACTTTTAGTAAGCAGAGAACTTGTCAGAGTCAAAATTATAAGCGACGACGGTATATAATTTCATCATCGGTGGCTCGATTGCTGATCAAACTTGAATTACTAGAATATTTACAATTATGCAGCCAAATTGCATCTTCAACTCTTTAGGCAAGACCCTACTAAAATCTTGACCAAGAGGAGTTTTTTATTTTCCAATTAGCCAAGAAAGGTCTAATCGAAAAAGTGATACTACCAATTCTAGATTACGGTAAAATATGTTTTTAAACAAAATCTCAGTCTTCTGCGATGAAAGTGTATGCGCAGGAAACCCTTCGCAGCGCTGTGCAGGATAGATTCTGCGAAAGGTTATCTGCGCATACACTTTCATTGCAGAAGACTAAGATTTATCAGTAAAACACTTTCAATAGAACTTATAACGGTCAGATTTATAGAAATGGATAGTATTCTGAAAAATATTATTCAACAGAAACGGTTGAGAAAATCAAAACGTGTACAAAAAGTAACGAAATCCCCCAAAAGCACCTCGGGTGCAAAAACTTTGCGCCAAGTACATTAAAACGTAGTAACTATCAACAAAAATTTGTTAACAAAATATTTAAAGTAATAGCATTTGATCTACAAAAGTATTGAAATCAATGGACTTTGCCAAGTACAATCGAATTTGCTTTCAATTAATTTCTAAATATTGATATTTCAATATACATAACATGTTACAACATGCAACATACGTACTCATATAAGAAACGATCAATTATAAATAAAATGTCGGAAAAACAAAGAAAAGAAAAAAAACAAAATTTGGAGTACGTGGTAATTGGCGGGCTAATGTTGAAGTTATTATAAGAATACTGAAATAGTTCAATTTATAGTTTCTTGTACTTTTTACAAAAATGCCCGCCAAGTACCACTACCTCCAAATTTTTGTTTTTTTCTTTTCTTTGTTTTTCCGTCATTTTATTTATAATTGATCGTTTCTTATATGAGTACGTATGTTGCATGTTGTAACATGTTATGTATATTGAAATATCAATATTTAGAAATTAATTGGAAGCAAATTCGATTGTACTTGGCAAAGTCCATTGATTTCAATACTTTTGTAGATCAAATGCTATTACTTTGAATATTTTGTTAACAAATTTTTGTTGATAGTTACTACGTTTTAATGTACTTGGCGCAAAGTTTTTGCACCCGAGGTGCTTTTGGGGGTCTATATACCGTGTGTTTGTGCAGAGGCGCTACAGTATGTCCAGTAGCGGATGTACAGTCGCCCACCGCGTAGGTACCCACGTTACGCAAATTTATCGGTATGGTATAGTAGATACAGTCTAAATTCGATCTACGTGATCATTAGCTGAAGCTAATACTTCAGTGCGCCGTTTGATGGCGCGCTTGGCCGTGCTCTTGGCTATAGCATGACAAAGGTTGAATATTGTTATTGCAAACAATTATCACACATACAAAACGTTCTTCGTATGCCGAATATTTGGTACACAGAGGATCGCAGCTGACTGCCGTTTCGACGGATGAGTAAGCGAAACTATTTTTCATAAATACGAGTGCATCTCTAAGAACATAACCTGAAAACCGCATTAAGTGTCACACAATAATTCAGATCTGTATGAAGTAGGTAGATGTACTCTTCACTTTTGCAGATGCACTCGTATATTTATGAAGAGAAGTTTCACTTGCTCATCCGTCGGAACGCTAGTCAGCTGCGATCCTTCGTGTATCGAATATTCGGCGTACGAGGAACGTTTCGTAAGTATAATAATTGTTTTCAATAACAATATTCAACATTTGTCATGCTATAGCCAAGAGCACGACCAAGCGCGCCATCAAACGGCGCACTGAAGTATTAGCTTCAGCTAATGATCACGTAGATCGAATTTAGTCTACATCTACTATACCATACCGATAAATTTGCGTAACGTGGGTACCCATGCGGTGGGCGACTGTACATCCGCTACTGGACATACTGTAGCGCCTCTGCACAAACACACGGTATACTATGGATACGCATAGAATCCGAGCGAGTTCGTCGGTCTACCATGCAATAACCCTCTCTATGGCCCACGGGAGGTAGCATAATCGCGCACACCGTATAGCTGAACGTAATAATCATATTTATCTTTTTGTTTATTTGACGAGTCAAGTCTTTGAGGTTATGATACCCGTCACGATTGATCGCGATTATAATGAAGTGTCGGTAGTTTACTCATATTTATTTTAAATCAAAGTGATTCCGTAATAATACGGAGATAATAATTATTAAACGCTTACTTATAATAATATTTATGGAGCATAGCAGTATTGCATCGAGATTTTAACACTTTCAAGAAAGCCTATGTAACTGTACGTGATCAAAATGAGTAACAACATGCCCTCTATTTGTTATCGAGGATAAAGAATTATTATACGGTTCCAATATCGTGTATAACTATCTGTGACGATTCATCTTAATTATAACGAATGGTCGGCTGTAAATTACTTATATTCATTTGAATACTTATTTCTGTGACTACGGAAGTTGGATATAACGTAGAATTCATAGAGGAATCAGGAATTCAGTAATAATGAAGAGATAAACGCCAATAATATGTATGGAGCAAATAAAAATGACCTCATTTAAATTTGAATACAAATCCAGGCCCAGAACTCACTACAGCTGTTGTGGAAAATGTGACCGTCAGTTCTCAAAATGAGTAAAAATAAGCCACCGATTACTTATCTAGGATAAGCATTGTTATAAAGTCCCAATATTGTATATAAGATATAATATATAACGCGAACTGAGTCATTGTTCCCTGTAAAACGTATTTTGTACAAAAGCTATAAATGCGTGCCGTGTGGCTGCTTGTGATTAGATGAGGAGGATACTTATTTATTAGATTTAAAATTGATGTGAATGAGATATGCGGAATATCAATTAATTGGCAACAGGTGATGAGATTGCCCAAGAAATGACCATGAGATTGAACAAAATAATAAAATTACTACTAATTACTAGTTTAAGTTAATTTGATTAGTATCTGGGCTTTCGATGATGTAAGTATAGTTCTTCGTAGGCAAAATTTTCCCTGTGAATGTTTTTTTAACGTTTTTTCTACTTTGTTCTGTCAGCTTGAAACTCTTCGAACAACTTTGAGTAAGCAGAGAACTTGTCAAAGTCAAAATTATAAGCGACGACGGTATATAATTTCATCATCGGTGGCCCGATTGCTGATCAAACTTGAATCACTAGAATATTTACAATTATGCAGCCAAATTGCATCTTCAACTCTTTGAGGGAAGACCCTACTAAAATCTTGACTAAAAGCAGTTTTTTATTTTCCAATTAGCCAAGAAAGGTCCAATCGAAAAAGTGATACTACCAATTCTAGATTATGGTAAAATATGTTTGCAAACAAAATCTCAGTCTTCTGCGATGAAAGTGTATGCGCAGGGAACCTTTCGCAGCGCTGTGCAGGATAAATTCTGAGAAAGGTTCCCTGCGCGTACACTTTTATTGCAGAAGACTGAGATTTATCAGTAAAACACTTTAAATAGAACTCATAACAGTTAGATTTATACAAATGAATAGTATTCTGAAAAATATCATTCAACAGAAACGGTTGAGAAAATCAAAACGTGTACAAAAAGTAATGAAATCCCCCAAAAGCACCTCGGGTGCAAAAACTTTGCGCCAAGTACATTAAAACGTAGTAACTATCAACAAAAATTTGTTAACAAAATATTCAAAGAAATAGCATTTGATCTACAAAAGTATTGAAATCAATGGACTTTGCCAAGTACAATTGAATTTGCTTCCAATTAATTTCTGAATGTTGACATTTCAATATACATAACATGCGTAACATGTTATAACATGCAACATACGTACTCATATAAGAAACGATCAATTATAAATAAATTGACGGAAAAACAAAGAAAAGTAAAAAAAATTTGGAGGTAGTGGTACTTGGCGGGCATTTTTGTAAAAAGTACAAGAAACTATTAATTGAACTATTTCAATATTCTTATAATAACTTCAACATCAGCCCGCCAAGTACAACGTACTCCAAACTTTTTTTTTCTTTTCTTTGTTTTTCAGTCATTTTATTTATAATTGAGTATATTGAGTAATCATATGAGTACGTATGTTGCACGTTATAACATGTTACGCATGTTACGTATATCGAAATGTCTACATTCAGAAATTAATTGGAAGCAAATTCAATTGTACTTGGCAAAGTCCATTGATTTCAATACTTTTGTAGATCAAATGCTATTTCTTTGAATATATTATTAACAAATTTTTGTTATTGTTAGTACGTTTTAATGTACTTGGCGCAAAGTTTTTGCACCCGATCTATTTAGACGCAAACGGTCTTATACAAGATCGGGACAATGTTTCTACAATATACCACGTATATCGAGCCAACCACGATAAAAAAATCACATACATCCCCATGCTAAACTGCAGGGATAGACAAAACATCCGTCTGATTCGATTCAACACGGCGTTGCCAAATAGGGACACCAAAGACGTACATAGATTAAACAGTACTAAATACTGGTGGATTATATGAATGACCATAGCTAGTATTAAGCACGTTTTTTAGAAATATAAGTGGTATGTACATACATTTAGCCGGCGTAGGCCGTAATGACTTCATATACCTGAACGTTTATCTAACGTTGTTGGAAATAGGACGACTCAGTAAGAGAATTCAAATAGTTGGCGCCTTCTGCTCATGACTATTGCAATGCATGCGCTTGCAGCGCACACGAGGTTTACTAGAGTACCAGACATTTTTTTTCTCTCATGTAATAACGATATGATACACTACCAATAAATATATATCTACTCATAACTGAGCCATCCTGATTTAACTGATTACATTAATTACCTTCAAAACAACAGGTTATGGGCCCAGGATACGCTCATAACAAAAGTTATAAGTAAATAAGTGAAAAGTAAAGTAACAATCGAAAAACGCAACGAGACATTTTTTTGAGGTTATAGCCAGCCACGTGCAAAGTGCGAAGGAAGGCCAAGATAAAAATGGATCAAGAACAAATGAAGATAAACAAGTTTGAAAAGGCGGAAAACTGGAACTTGTGGAAGTTCCAGATCAAAGTAATGCTTATGAGTCATGGAGCATGGGAAGTTGTCATCGGAACAGCGAAAAAACCGGAAATACCAGCAGAAGGAGCTACGGCAGAAGTCAAGGCACAATATGTCAAAGAGCTCAAGAATTGGAACAAAATCGACAGTAAAGGGCAAAAAATAATTGTTCTGAATACAGGTGAGCAAACCATGTTACATTTGATAAACTGCACCTCGTCAAACGAGATGTGGAATAAACTGCATCAAATAGATGAGAACAACACGCAAACAAGTATACACCTATTACAACAAAAATGGTTCTGATTGAACAAAGAGCCGCTTGATAATATATCGACTCATATAGCTAAGATAATAGACATACGTCATAAGCTACAATCAGTAGAAGAAAATATCTCAGACAGTATGGTAATAACCAAAATTATAATGACGCTGCCGCACCAATACGATCACTTCGTAGCGGCATGGGAGTCCACAGCAGAAGTAGACAGAACAATTGAGAAATTAACAGCGAGATTAGTAATAGAAGAAATGCGATCTAAAATACATGATGAACAAAATAGTGCTCTTGCTGCTAAAACTAATCATCCTCAGAAACAAAGGCGAGATGACGGGAAGAAAGATGTATCCAAGAAACTAGGGATGTGCCACAAATGCAAGAAGCCAGGCCACTGGAAAGAAGATTGCTGGTACAACAAACCGGAAGAAGAAAGGCCTGCATGGTTGAGAGCCAAGAAGAAATATCCACCAAAAGGCGATGCACTGGTTGGGCTAGAGTTGTTAGCCTTGCCGTCGGAGAGCGTCGAAAGTGACACTTGGATATTTGATTCAGGAGCCAGCAACCACATGACTGGCCAAAGACAATGAATGACTGACTATGAAGAGCTGAAAGAACCAATCGGCATAAAGACTGGAAATGGAGAAATAATAGAAGCTCGAGTAAAAGGAAACATCGACGTACAGGCTTACGACGGAAAGAGCTGGAGGCGCAGGTACTAATCCAATGTATTATACGTACCCAAACTACAATTCAATCTATTCTCAATGAGCGCTGCATTAGCCAAGGGTCTTACAATGAGATCCGAAGAAAATCAATGCATTCTAATGAGAGATGGAGAAATAATTGCACTCGGCTCGAAAATCCAAAAACTGTTCAAAATGAATTTCAAAGTAATAAAGCCTGAATTAAATCTTTTGAGTCAAGAAGTAAGCATTACAGGAGATACAAACAGCGAAATTTAAGTATGGCATGAGAGACTGGCACATCAAAATCATCAACATGTCAGAAAAGTTTTGAAGAAGCAAGGAATAGAAATGAAGGACAAAACAGACCCATCCTGTGACCAATGTGCGCTGGGAAAATCGCACAAACAACCGCTAAAAGAAAGTGAGAGCGTTTCAAAGAAAATCGGAGACCTGGTACACTTAGACCTATGCAGACCGATGGAAGAAAACTCACTGGGAGGATCAAAGTATTTCGTTCTGTTTAAGGATGATTATTCAAACTATAGAGAAATATATTTCCTGAAAAGGAAGACGGAAGTATCCAGCTGCCCGAAGAACTTCATCGAGCGAATGAAGAAAGAAACTGGCTACGAGTTGAACACGCTACGAACAGATAATGGGTTGGAGTACGTGAACAAGCAAGTGACGGAACTGCTGAACCAACATGGAATAAAACACGAAAAATCAGTGGCATATTGTCCACAACAAAATGGGCGAGTAGAAAGGGAAAATCGCACCATAGTTAAAGCAGCCAGGACAATGCTGCAAGGAACAAGTTTACCAAAGTCATTATGGGTGGAAGCGGTGAACACCGCGGTCTTTGTACTCAACCGAACAGGAAAGAGTAGAACGAAAGAGAATACTCCCTACGAGTTATGGTTCAACAAAGAAACAGACATAAAGTTTCTCAAGATATTCGGAACGGAAGTCTACGTCAACGTACCTAAAGAAATGAGAAAGAAATGGGACGCCAAAGCGAAAGCAGGAACATTTGTAGGTTATGATGAGTCTACAAAAGGATATAAAGTATACCTAGCAAAAACCAGAAAAGTGGAAACCCACATACACTTAGTCTTCAAAAATGAGAAAAATCCAAATAAAAACGAACAGACTAACCAAAGAGAAAAACAGTGGGAGTTGACAGAAATGAAAGCTCCCGAAGAAAATCAAGACGATGAAGAAAACCAAGAAGATGAAGAAAACCAAGAAGATGAAGAAAACCACGAAGAGGAAGAAAACGAAGAAGATGAAGAGAATGAAGATGAATCTCAACGCGATCTAAGCTCCTCAGACTACGAAGACTTAGAGAATGAGAACCAAGAAGTACCGACTGAACAATATCGCCTAAGACACAGAGGGAGCCTACAACCACCAAAGAGGTATGGCGAATTCGAACTTGATTCTCTGTTTCTAGCTAACTGCGGAGGACCTTTGGACTACAAGGAAGCGATCGCTAGCGACAGATCAAGAGAATGGAAAAAGGCAATGACAGAAGAAATAGATGCGCATCACAAGAATGAAACATGGAAATTGGTCACACCTCCACCGAACACGACAATCTTGAAGAATCGATGGATCTACAAGACTAAATTGAAACCAAATGGAGAACTTGACAGACACAAGGCAAGATTGGTTGTGAAAGGATGCAATCGAAGGCCAGGGCAAGATTATACGGAGACGTTCAGCCCAGTTGTGAGGTATGACTCCATAAGAATTATTCTATCATTAGCAACATCTCAGAAGCTGAAACTGAGACAATTTGACGTAAAAACTACGTTTCTTTACGGAAACCTAGAAGAAAAGATATATATGCAACAACCAGAAGGTTTTAGGGACGGTACCAAAAAAATATGCGTGTTACAAAAAAGTCTGTATGGATTAAAACAAGCTTCCAGATGCTAGAATAAACGATTCACATCCATACTAAGAAAATTCGAGATGGAAGCCACGGAAGCAGACCCATGCGTGTTTATCAGAAAAGATAACATGCTTATATTGGCAATCTACGTGGATGATGGAGCGATAGCGGCGGGAAACGAAGCAATCCTGAACGAATTTCTGACGTGCTTGAAAGAAGAGTTAGAAATAAAAGAAGGAAACCTGAACTATTTCCTGGGAATACAAATCGATCAACAACCGGACGGATCAATCATGGCGCATCAACGACAATACACTAACAAAATCTTAAAAAGATTCCACATAGATGAAGCAAACGCGGTTGGCATACCGATAGACCAACATCAAGACGTATCCATATACAAGGACGAAGATGATGGGAAGCCTATGAACGCTCCCTACAGAGAAGCTGTGGGCAGCTTGATGTTCTTGGCGATGATAACTAGGTACGCCACGAGTATCGTAAGCCAATATGCAGAAAACCCTAGGAAAATAGACTGGCAATGTGTAAAGCGAATAATGAAATACTTGAAAGGGACAGTAAATCATGGGATCAAATTCAAGGCATGTAACATGAATAATCAATTGTGTACTTACAGCGATGCAGACTTTGCAGGTGACTCGAAAACTCGACGATCTACTACAGGGTACATATTGAAGTTGAATGATAATCCTATAATCTGGGGATCGAGAAAACAAAGGTCGGTTGCTCTGTCGACGGCAGAATCAGAATACATGGCGGCATGCCAAGCCGTAAAAGAAATCATATGGAGCTCAAAACTGATATCAGAACTGACTAGTAACTATACGAAAATACCTATATTATACGTAAATAATAAAAGCGCAATAAAACTAATCAAGAACCCTGAATTTCATAAAAGAACTAAACATATTGATGTACAATACCACTTCATTAGAGAAAAATTAGAAGAAAAAGTATTTACAGTAGAATACGTCAGCACAGATAATCAGGAAGCTGATATATTTACAAAAGCCATAGCTAAACCAAGGTTTCACAAAATGAAGGAAGCGATAGGAATTATTAAGGCTACAAAAGACTGAAACATTATATAAGAATACATGCATGAACCAAAGCTTACCATTGTGATAGGTAACCACAAGCAAATTTATACTGAGTCGTAGTGGGAGTGTTGGAAATAGGACGACACAGTAAGAGAATTCAAATAGTTGGCGCCATCTGCTCATGACTATTGCAATGCATGCGCTTGCAGCGCACACGAGGTTTACTAGAGTACCGGACATTTTCTTTTCTCTCATGTAATAAGGATGTGATACACTACCAATAAATATATATCTACTCATAACTGAGCCATTCTGATTTAACTGATTACATTAATTACCTTCAAAACAACAAACGTTGTTGTCATTTCCTTTTCCTTTATATATTTTTGTTTTTTATTTCTTGTAATTTCATTATTCTTATTTTAGTTTATTCATTTATTTTGTATTATTTTCTTATCTTCTTATTTGGTTTTCTTTGGTTAATTTTCTCTTTTCAGTTTATAGGCTAGGTAATCTCTTCCAAATTATGGAATGATCAGTTTTTTTCTCTTATGGATTCAATTACTCGTTTCACTTTCATATTAGTAGCAAAATTTCTGTTCATAAACGAAGTATTTATGTGAAAAATTTGAAGCCAATCGATTGGGGCTATCCGTTCGAAAACTTGGTTTTCGTGTTTTTGGGTGCAGTGGGAATCGGACCCGTACACAGTGGGCCAATCTTCAATTCCAGCGGGACAAAAATGATAATTGAAAAAAAAAAATAAGTCCGTTGAATGTATTGAAGGTTATCATCAAATATTTCGATATGCCATATATTCTCATAAAATTATTCAAGGAAATGAATCACAAACTGAAACATCTCGTTGAAGTATTCGTTTATTAGTTCTGTTCTTAGAATAGGTTTTTAATTTTTATTACTTATAATATACATGTAGACAATATTATTCAGAGAAGTCACTGTCAATTTCACCTTTAGAGCTTGAATGCTGTACATGTCCATCTGTCGTTTCTAATTCAGAGGGTAATAATAATAAAATAACTTCGGCAGAAAATGTATGAATCTTTTTCTCCTGTAGTGTACCTCTGCTTGAAATGAGAGGGTCAGAAGAAATGAGTAGAGCATGTAATATGTCTTCATTTGTATTGTATCTTGAAGATTTTTGCGAATGTCCTTGACTGTATTTTTTTAAATCTTTATTGCGAGCTTCCGGTGCCTCGTCTGGTAGTTCTCCGATTGGCACAAGTGAAGACTTGATTACATTGGCGCCATGTATCAATATTTTATGTACACTAGCAGGCATATAATACCAGTTATAAATGCTGATGTATAATTTTACCGTATCTGTAGCACATTTATCGAATGCTTCTATGGTAACTTTGAAACCACTGAAAAGTGTTTGTAAGATGACTACAAATCGTCTTATAAGCTGCTCATCCAGTCCTGTTATTTCAGCAGATAGAACAGGATCATTGAAAAAACGACGAGCTATATTGCCGTCATTAGTATAGTGCCACTTCCTTGTTTTGGTTGATTGACTATCAAACCTAATCTTGAGCGAAAGTTTCTTTTAATTTGATTTGTTCTTATTCCAACTTGATGTTTGTCTTCTGTTCTAACTTCCCACTTTTTTATATCTTACCGATATGAAATGTTGAGCAATCATTCAAAAAATCGGATCCAAGCATGACGAGTGGATAAGTTAAACTTGTAGACAGATTCATCGGGCACTTTTGAAACTAACTTTTCCAAATTGTTCATATCTTTGGAAGATGCTCCACATATGTAGCACTTTTGAGAAGATGTATTAGATACGATGGCATTACATACCTTCCCATCTACCATGCTCGAAATCAAATTATGTTTTATATGCAACTCTTTTCCACGTATGAGGCATTTTGTTGGTTGAAGTTCTTTGATTTGATTATCTATATGATCTATTTCATTTCTTATGACGTCTGGTGTTTCTTTCAGAAATCGAAAACGTATCGGTCTGCAAAATCTAGTCGAAGATGGTCGGGGGTTTTGTCATAATATGAGTTTTTTATCGTGGCCAGCAATTGACTTGTTACTTTTGGCGTGAAGTTGAAGAGAAACTATTGATGTCGCAAACAGTTCGGAGTCGTTACGAATTTCCGTATTTTGTTCTGCAAACTTTTGTTTATAAGTAGACTGACCGGAACTACCATCGCATCCCCATTTATAAATTAATTCTAACAAATCTGGGAGTATTTCCAACTTCGGCGGAGGTGTCCGTAATTTTTATGCACTCCTTTGGTGGGTAGCATAATTGTTTTGCTTCTCTGATGAGGTTATACGTGGGATAAATAATAGCGTTTCTATTTTCTGCTTGAGTTCTCATAATTTAATAATGATGTATCGTTAGTTTTAACTTCACTATTAAAGATAGAGCTTCTTCAAACGTATAAGGAATAACTTGGAGATTTTTCTGGGATTTAGGCGATGCGTAGGCCTTCTTCATTTTCGTTATTCGACTCGGCGAGATCGTCGTAACTTCGTTTATTATATTTGCAGCATTTCTTTTTCCCAAATATCGTGAGCTTGTTTCTACCGCGAAAGAAAGTTCATCTACGGTTCGAGATTGAACTAAATCTCGTATCTTTCTTCCTTTCGTTTTATCACTACGCGACTACTCGACGTGGTGCATCTTTATGGCTAGAACAGTTGGTATCATGAAGTTTCGGTGAAACTATCTTAACATCAAGCCACTTAGAATGCTTTTCAATTAGCTTAGACGAATTTCTGTGGTATACCCATCGCTTGCTGAGACCCACCGTGAACCGATCGATAATATCAGCAATAGATTTCTCGACATCTTCTTCGAAGTTGACATCAGGAAACTTTGACTTTATGTACGCACGTAAATTCTTTCTGGAGCTGCCGAGCGTTGGTTTTATAACACTTTTGTTTCGTAGGGAATTGAGAAGTTCTAAGCAGGAAATTACGTTTACGGGAATCTGTTGAAAAGAAATGAGTTATATCGGGGCAACAGGTCGCAACTCAAACAAGAAGATTCTTGAAGCTGATGTGCTGGACAAAATGTAATGCCTAACCTGAACGCGGAACTATGCGGTACTTTTGTTCGAACTGTATTCGAAAGTCTTAAAGTTAGAATTATTGAATGAAGTATCACGAGCTTCTTAGTCTTATATATAATTGAAGGTTAAAGGAAGGTCTAATATCATAAGAGTAGATGCCTGGAATCAAAAACATATTCAATAATAATATTCAAACCGTATACCCGCAACAACGGTAGTCATTTTCGAACGTTTGTCTTACAAGGGGAGCATCAGGTGTGTGGGTCACCGATTCGGAATTATTTAATTCCACAGGTAGTTCGCACCCAGAGGTGTAACAGGTGCAAGTAATAGGGCGCGCCTCTCAGCCGTTTTCGAAATCGAAAGTTTCAATAATTTTCGAGCCGTCATATACTATCTGCGTTCGAAAAATTTCAACGAGTTCGTAGCGTAGTCGGTAACGTCTCCGCTTCGTAACCGCTGGATCGCCGGTTCGAGTCCCGGCCCAAACTTTTTTTTTTTTTTTTTAATTTCACCTATTATGGTAATATTTCTGTAAATAAGTAAATAAATATTTTTTATTGTGGATTATTTTGGTGTTATAAGAAAAATCGAGCAGCTTTTTTTATTTCTTTTTAATTTTGGGGTATAGAAAGGTACGAAAAGAATTATATATCTATATATATATATTTTGTTATATAATATATATATATATATATATATATATATATATATATATATATATATATATATATATATATATATATATATATATATATATATATATATATATATATATATATATATATATATTCTTACTTCGACGAATAATGTAAGCAGCTGGCTAGCTTCCCCCACACGGAGAGAAATATACGAAGAGACAAAATTATAGAGCATGGTAACCGTTGCTGTGCAGCATAGCAATATTTACTTGACATTTCTCGCCGTGCATACTATTCCTAAAAGTTTTGACTCATTCCTGGGTTTGGGGCCTGTTCTGACCTGCGAGGAC
>OZ001258.1:15143884-15188884 GCA_963924015.1 Macrophya annulata
TACATCCTTCGAAAATTCTGAAAAAAATTACCGGTACTCTACGTCTGAAACTTGATTTTTTGACACCCGTCTGATCGTGGACGATTGAGGTCTTCTATTTTTTCAACCAATATCAAAATTAAAGATTCGTTATTCAATACACACAAGTATCCTTGTGGGCTAAAGGCATTTGTTTTGGATTAAAAAAAATGCAATCCAACAAACTATTTCACTAGTCCAACAATCACCAACAAACAAAACAAACGATTTATGAAAAAAAAAATCAGAAAAGTTCAAATTAAACTGCTTCACCTGCAACGCTGCGCGGTTCGATATAATAACTGAACACTCATAATTTATTAACGGCTTGTTCAATCAGAGTTAAACTTCACAACAAACGTCTTCATATCCTGACAATCATTTCATCCGCTGGAAGTTCGCGATTGCTTAAACTCACCTCGATGAACCGAGCGATTGAAAATATTCAAACGCGATTTGTGTATCTACTCAGAAAAAAATTTAATAACTTTTTTGGATTAAACAGATGAAGAATTTCAGTTACTCTACCAACTTGAGAATGGTTTAACACATAACTACTCCAAATTTGAAGTGAAAACTCGTCATATTTTAGGATTCAGAACGATTCGAAGTGAAAAAGGAGAAACATTTTTCGTGGTCAAAAAACGTGTGTTTCTTCCCATTATTTCGAAAATGAAGAATTTACGAATTTGATCGGTAGCGCGTCACTAGGTTCCCATATTATGAGGTAGACAGTAAATCGACAAAAAATCGAATTATACCTTGAGGAAATGGTTTGATTGAAACAAAGTTATTTTCAAGCTCTCATAAGATCCTGAAAAATATTAACGATTGTTGAGATTTAGAGCAATTCTCATAAGTGAATATTATGTAAAATGTATTGAAATAAATGTTGCTTACACCCGACTGAGATAATTGTGCTGTCTCAATCACCCTGCAATTAGGTCATACTTATGTGTATTGAATGACATATCTTTAATTTTCATATTGGTTGAAAAAATAGAAGACCTCCACCGTCCACGATCGGACGGGTGTCAAAAAATCAAGTTTCGGACGTAGAATATCGGTAATTTTTTTCAGAATTTTCGAAGGATGTATTCTTTTCAGAGTTGGTATTATTTATGAAAAAAAAAACGATTTGTTGAAAAATTAAAAAAAAATCACAGGTTATCTTTTACTACAGTACTACAACATATGGAAAAATTGGGCAAAAAAAAATTGTCGAGGTCAAACGTGGGCGATAATGGATGGAAAGCCCATATACATATACATATACATATACATATATATATACATATGTATTAGAGTGGTCCAAAAAAAAAAAAGTTTTTTGCCTATCATCTCAAAAGCTTCATTTAGGCAAAAAAAAAATTCCCTCCAAAGCGCAGCTTGATATTTTCATTCTTCACGGAGCTCAATTAATTTTTATTTTCCCATTTAAATAACACGTAAAAAAATTTTGTTTGCGTTTTTATCCAATAGAACAACGTAAAAAAATTTTTTCGAAATTTTCCTTCAATTATTCTTGTAGGAAATTCAATTTGCTACAAAAAAGTACTGAAGTAGTTTTTTCGTAATCCTAACAGGTAAAAAGTTATTAAGCTTCAAATGCCTGCTATTAAGTGAATTTGAGGGAAAATAATTTCGAAGCAACTTTTTGTAGAAATTGAGATTATTACTCAATAATTTATGTAATTTTTATGAATTTGAAATAATTTTGAACATTTTGAAAACTTTTTTGGTGACTGCATGTATTTATTTCAAAATTTATTAAACTCTAGAGTGTTTACAATGTTTGAATAATTTAATATTTGTTTATATAATCATTTATAATTGTTTTTATTACAATTTGGATACTTTTTCCTATGAGCAGCAACAATTTGTAACAGGTATTGTTTCTGTTCCTCATCTTTGGTTCCAAATTGGTTGTATTTTTCAATTAAAGCAACCGCGCGCTCTGCCACATCGTTGACTACCCTAAGTTCTCTGAAGAATTTCAAGCAATCAATATAATTTTTATTTGTATTCCACAATAACGGATCTATATCAAGGAAATCGCACGACAAATTAAAGGAATCAAATAAAACTATTGATCCTTTGGTAATAAATTTGCTCATATCCAGGTCGTAAATATCTTCGGATATTTGTACTCTAATTCGTTTAGCATCTGAAACACTTTCTTGATTTTTAAATGAGTGAATCATTTTCAATTTTATTTCTTGAGGTATTGAATCGTCGAAAAATGATAGTGGTGCGAGAGATTCTGACAAATACCATCCATGTCTTAAGAATGTAGTCACAGCTGCACTTGAAATTTTTTTGTTTATTTCTTTGTACTTGATGATGTCTTTTAAAAACTGTAAGTCCTGATTTGGAGCTTTAATGGCATTAGGGCATTGACACCACGCTTTGACATAAATCGTTACGATAAATAGACATATGTCACGAAGCTGAGGTAACTCTCGGGCATTTATTTCAAATTGTTTTTTAAACATAAACAATTTTAGACAATAAATAGCTTTCGATAACCATCTTGCATGGTGCTT
This sequence comes from Macrophya annulata, assembly GCA_963924015.1. Classification (NCBI taxonomy): domain Eukaryota; kingdom Metazoa; phylum Arthropoda; class Insecta; order Hymenoptera; family Tenthredinidae; genus Macrophya; species Macrophya annulata. The sequence goes on from OZ001258.1 coordinate 15,146,449, forward strand.
CGCTCCAGGTCGTTTGAATACAAAGCCATGAGATGGAGTTCCTCCCAAAAAAATATAAGTCAAGTCCAACAATTCTTTGTAATCAGCTCGTGGCTGATATTCCTGTAGCAGTAAAAATAGTAAAAATTATCAATATAAGAAAAGAATTAATAATTACAGACAAAACCTGAATATTACCTTAATTTGAGCGGAGATAAATTCTAGAATTCCCTGTCTTGTGTCTCTGGTTTTTGTATCAACTTCAGAATCTTCAATCCCAGTCTCAAATATTTCTTTGTTTATATTTTCCCAATTATTCTTGAAGCGACTGAATATAGCAACATTAGGGCCACTTGTAACCGGCCAACAAGTTTCTGCGACACTTCTAAGCACCAACTCGTATATATGATGTCGACAACCCAAATGAAGAAGATTTCTGTTAAAATGACGTTCAAGCTGTGTGCATGTTCCATTATTTAAACCTACGAAGATGATTTTAAATTAGCACTTGAATAAATTATTCCAAGTGAGTACTTCTTCTTACCCGTATTTACAGCAGCAGTATCGAAACATAAACCACTAATGTTGTCTTTAATTTTCCATTCATCTAATAATTCAATTATGGCATTAATTTGATTTTTACTATCTCCAGTCAACAGTTTTGGAACGCCCAAAATATGCTCAAAATCTGGTCCTGTTACTATTACCGGCAACCTCTCAACTTTTTTGACACTATCTAAATCGTCAAGAAGTTTTCCATCCCAATGCAATATTAAACATGATGGAAAGATAATTTCTTTTTTTAAATTTTTAGCAGTTGCTTGGCGTTGATTTATACGATGTCGTCGTATAGAACTTCTGCTGGTATTTATTTTATCTACCTCTACGTCGAAGCTCTCAGCAATAGAATTTACTAGGTGAGCAGCCATTCGATGGCTTGTTTGTGTGCGATCCAAGGTCGCAAGTAGTTTCTGATCTATCACGTTTTTTTTCTTTTTTGGTCTAAGACGAGTAGGTAACTCAGTCTCAAAATTTGAAATTTCACGCTTGAGTTCACCAGAACTCGGAAAAGATTTACTGCCAGTTGACGTAGATAGGCCAGAAAAACTTCGACTTAACTCTAAAAATTATGACAAAAATTATTCTAGGTAAAAACTCAAACCAATTAATTCAATCTACTAAGCATTGACATTAAATCAGATACCTTCGTCACTATCAGATTGTGATTTTGATTCAATAATAACAGGACATGACCGTTTTGCACTTCGTTCATTTGATAAAAATTCTTTTTGCAATTCTGTAAGTTGGTTGAAGGACTTTTGAAGTGCTATATCAAACATTAAATCCAACTTCAAAGAAAATCGTTTTTCTTTTGACTTTTGGGTTTGTGTATTGCGAGACTTATTTTTTTTTAATAAAATCCACTCGTTATAAAGTCTTACAATTTTTGAAATTGCATTACATGGTTTAATTACTGGTATACCAGTAAGACTCCAAATGTCATTAATCTCATCCAGTACATTTCGTGCGCTTTCACGAACAGTTTGCTTCAGAAAATTCAAATTATAAAAAAAAAACACTCAATACTTGTCGCTGAGAAGGTACTTTTCTTGTGTTCAATGCACTACTTTGAAATCCTATTAAATATACATATTGATTTTTAGATCCACTCGACATTTTGTCAGTGTTATGTTTACAAATGTCATGATCAGTAAAATTGTTTACATGTTATGCAGAAAGGTACTACTAGATGGCGAGATAAGGTATAGTAAATGATATTACGGACGGAAAGTACATAGTAGTGATTTTTTTAAATTTGAATTCGAATTTTAATACGAAATAAAAAAAAAGTATTCAAATTGTAATAAAAAAAAATATAAATAATTATGTGAACAAATATTAAATTATTTAAATATTGTAAACAGTCTAGAGTTTGATAAATTTTGAAATAAATACATGTAGTGACCAAAAAAGTTTTTAAAATGTTAAAAATTATTTCAAATTCATAAAAATTACACAAATTATTGAGTGATAATCTCAATTTCTTCAAAAAGTTGCTTCGAAACTATTTTCCCTCAAATTCACTTAATAGTAGGCATTTGAAGCTTAATAACTTTTTGCCCGTTAGGATAACGAAAAAACTACTCCAGTACTTTTTTGTAGCAAATTAAATTTCCTACAAGAATAATTGATGGAAAATTTCGAAAAAAATTTTTTACGTTGTTTTACTGGATAAAAACGTAAAAAATATTTTTTTACGTGTTATTTAAATGGGAAAATAAAAATTGATTTAGCTCCGTGAAGAATTGAGATATCAAGCTGCGCTTCGGATCGAATTTTTTTCATACCTTAACAAAACTTTTGAGACAATAGCACTTGAAAAAAAAAAAAAAATGTTTTTTTTGGACCACTCTAGTATGTATACACACACACGCGCGCACGCACGCACGCGCACACACACACACACACACACACACACACACACATGTTATCATCTTGATCATTCAATTTTCCGTCGCAAAGATCTATTAAAAATGTTGAAAACTCTATTTCTTGTGGTAAAGCACGCATATTGCGATTTAATGTTATTTTTTTTAAATGTTGCCACAAAGCACTAAACTTGATCGATAGATTGACGGTTTCACCGCGTGTGGCTCTTACTTTGACGGGAAGTAACTGTCTGAAATCTCCGCCTAAGATTATAATTTTTCCGCCAAAAGGTAAATTATTTCTCATTATATCGCGTAAGGTTCGATCTATAACTTCTAAAGCATATCTTGGTGCCATTGTGGCTCCATCCCATATGAGAACATCGACTTCTTCGAGTTTTTTCCCTACTTGAGATTGAGTTTTAATGTTAGAAGATGAATCCGCAAATAGAGGTATGGGCAGCCCAAAATTTTTATGAACAGTTCTACCCTGGGGTAATAAATTAGCTGCGATTCCGGTGAATGCCATTGTGATTACTCTCTTTCCTTTAGCTTTTAACAAATACCATATATTAGTGTAAACATAAGTTTTACCAGAACCCCCAGGTCCATCTATATAAAAACATCTTTGATGATTTGGATGATCAGTATCTACTGAATACAAAACGGCATCAACAATTATCCTTTGCTCTTCATTCAATTTCCGGTAATGTTTTTCTCTGATTTCCGCGAACTGGTCAGAGGACTCGTTATCCACTTCAAATTCGTTAAAACTTTTTTCCATTCCCTGGAAATCTGATAGGCTTCTACCTTCTGTTAGTAGCATTGCCCCGATATCTGCATATGCCCGTGGATAACGTTGCGATGTATTTACGTAACGTGCAAAGTCTTCGGACATTTCATTTTTGAATCCCTCCCACAAATTCAGAGGATTAACTGGCTGACAATGAACTAAAATTCGAACAAATAAATTACGAAGCTGACACGCTGATACGTGGCATTATCCAAATGTTCGTTTCCACTCTTCATCATCCTCAATCAATCCGAGTATCAAACATGCATCTGTGAATGTTTTATGAAGTATGCCATTTACAGTTCTTAATTCGTTGAAACTTTTCGCGCCTTTGACTGCTAATAACAACAATCTTAAGTGAAATAATTCAAATTGAGTAGGACTCACAGAATACATTCGTCCGATGCAATTGAATTGTGATTTACGTGTTTCCCATCTATGAATAATTTTACCATCAATTTTGTACTTTTTAAATGTGTAAAGAGATAGTATTTCTGGATAATAATATTGCCTGGCTTACTCATCCCGTACGTTTAGCTCGAAATAGTCCATCAACATGTCTACCTTCTCTAAAGCAAATCTGACTGCACTTTCATCTCTATCATCTGAAAATACTATGCTCTGTTCATTCGGCAGATGAATTGGTATTCTAATAATTGTGTGACTTTTCTGTTGCAAAATTTTATCTAAAATTCTCCAACTGGCTTCTACAGGTCCTACATAAAGAGCTTCGATAAAATCTTTTATTTCATCGTGATCAACAACGGGATCTCGATCTAAATTTTCGCCAATTGGAATGGCAGCTGCATCGGAACCTTTATACACGTAATAATAAAAGTATTTTACAGCCCTGACACTCGAAACTACTTTTAAATTAATATGACAATCAAAAATGATTAACAGCTTGGGGGGATTCGGTACAATATGCCGATTATTCACTAAATATTTACCAGGTCGTTCGAAAGTTTGGTTCAATGCTCGTCGCCGATAGCAAGGTTAATCGTCTTCATCCATTGTGGTGACTTCTCTAAATTGTTTGGGAAAATGCTTTGTGCATTTACCATTTTCTAGACACCAATCGCCGCACGGGCCATGTATCATATGTTTCATGACGATATCATGTAATTTTTTATCTCCTTTTGGATCTGGTATCCCTGCAGAAATATACTTATCAACAATTTCAGGGGTAGTCAGTTTATAATTTCGCTTCAATGTTACCAACATATGAATGTGTGGTGAACCACGTTTTTGAAATTCAATCACGTAAACATGTGCAGCAACCTCGCCAAAAAATTTTTGACGGATAATAAGATCTACCAAATAATCTTTTTTGGCATTGAAAACACGCGCACAAATATCCAGTCTATCCGCGGCTACAATCAATAAATTTTCTCTTATTTCCCGCCATTTCGGGTTACAGGTCATGGTTATAAAAAGGTCAGGTTTCCTATATTTTCGTACGATAGCCATGGCATCCTGATAAGATTGCATCATATTTCGAGATTTGGAGGTGAACCAACGAATATTGACGGAAGAATAACAATTTTACCTACCCGTCCATTTAGATTATTTGCTTTTTTTTCTAAAAAATCTATCAATCCCTGGATGACTCAGCTCTTAACTCGTTCTAGTGACTCTTACAGTATTCTATTCTGTCTTTTTCAATCTTGACATAACTATCTACTAATCATTGCTGAAAAAGTCGTCTACCTAATATAAAAATATTCAATTCATTATCACGAATAGCCATTCTATTCTGTAAATATGCTGTTCTACTCACACGCTTGGGTTTCGATACAAATAGACCAACACGCATCTAATTACGATGCCAACCTTGTGTACCATATGGATAAAATAATGGATATATCCACGGTACTACATTAGGATCCATGGTATTGACATTTTTCAATATTTTAGTATTCCTATTACGAATCGTCACGAATGATTCAGGAATTTCACCATTAACTGTAGTAGAAAAAACAGCAGCAACTTCATTGCATCTTTGAAAATTGTAACGTCTACGATCCATGCCAGGTTTTAAAGTGAACAATAATTGCATTTCAGGCATGACCTCATTATTTTTGTTCAATAATCGTTTCTGATTTTGTAGTTCTTCGCTCATCATTTGATACGAATGAGCGAATATGTTATTTTCCCTGATTAATTCGATCAACAATATGTAATAATTCATAATCTAGTGTGGAATTTGTACGTAACCTATGCTCCGTTGCTTCATTTGCATCTACGATAAAAAGCTGACCATAACTTGGTCTCTCAGTTACTTCAGGATACAGTGCAGTATTTACCTGATAATAAATCTGACCTTGGATTTTGAAACAGTGGGTCCAGGACGTTGAGAACCAAAATTCACCAAGTTAGCATTGAATGATGCAAAAGATACCGTATTATTATCAGACCGAATTCGATCAAAAAAACACCTGGATTTCGTATGATTATTTTCAAATAAGGAATGCAACTCATTAGGCGGACTTGCCATATTTTCAAGTGCCACGTCTCCATGAGAACAACAATCGTTAAAAGAATTCTTATTTGATACTTTTTCCGCGGCAAAATGTTTTGCCTTACATATTTTACATAGCGCATCCATCGGCCCAAGGTAATGTTCATCAATATTTTGTATTGAACTTATATCTGAAAAACACCTTTCAGTTTTAGGAGTGTACCTCTTTCTGTGTGCACGAAATTGTCGACATTTAACTGAATTTATTCTCACGTCGGAAATACTTTCCAACTGTAATGTCTATTTCATTTCAGAACTCTCGCTAAGAATTATTTCTCTCGGTTTTCTATAAATAGTCAGGTTCTGGCCATCGGTTTGGTCTAACTTGTTTACACTTAGTCGTTCCGAACTAAGTTCATTTGAATTATGCCAATGATTCTCGATCAAAATTATTTCTCTAGGTTTTCTGTAAACAGTCAAACTCTGACTATTATCTAAGTCTATCTGCTTATCACTCGTTTGTACTGAATTGAAATTATTTGAATTCTTCTGATAATTCTCATTTTCAATTCTCTTATTAGTATTACGTTGGACTGTGACCGGTGTCAAGTCATATTGATTACAAGCAATGTCCGTTATGTTAGGAATATTATCGACAACCAATGACCATAAAGATTCAATTGAATTAAAAGTTGCAATACAAGCTGCTCCATTGCAAGCAACTCTACCATCTTGACCTCTGGAATGAGAATCAAATGCCCAAAATTTGTCATGGAACCTGCCAACCGCTACGGATATTTCGTGACATGTTATAATGCCGAAATCCGATTCATCGAACAAGCGGAGTAGCCCACCCTTTAAATTTGGCTTACCAATATCGTTATTGTCATCGAATAGGTGCCCGGAAATTACCGCACCGAATGTAAAACAATATTCCACAGAGAGGATAGATACTCTCGCTATTAACTCTGATGCCGACAAGTGAGAATCATGGTCGTCATTTTTGTGTACAACTCTACGCTTAGTTCTGCTATCAATGAACAATTAATTTTTATAATTTAACACCGTATCAATAGTGTTTGACCTCCATGATGTATCCGGATTCAAAATTGCCATGAATATTGATACTGCGGCGTTAGCCGTGCACTGCTTCCCTCTACTGAATTCTGGGAATCTAACGGCGCCTTGGTGAAATGAACCATGTATTAAGATTTGTCGAAAATCAGTCTCTACACTGCTTTCATCGTAAGTTGTTTTATTCTCTTCTTCAAAAACATGAACGATTTTGAATCCATTACTGTGTTCTTCATGTTCTTGAGCATTCTCCACTCGCAAACGTTTTTCTTGAACAACCTTCTCAGGTATACATTTTTATTTTCTTCGACCCATTTTTTTTTTTTTAATAAATTACCTACTTATCTCAATGCGCAATGAACTCTCTTATACACTATGAAATTAAATTCTTACTCATCTGTGCAAGAATTGATGTCGACTTCTTTGCTTCTTCATTTAAAGTTGGATCTCAGAAATAATTTCGACCACGTTACTTTTTAGTCAGGTCTCAAATATTGCACGTGCACTCAATTTTCTGTGTGAAATAAAAGTTTTGTTAACAAAACATATATAAATCATATTTTATTATGTTACTCTATACATCAATACTAACGAGGAGAACCCGCTAAGTGTTACCCTCCGATATTCCTGAAATTTCGCGGTCAGGAAAAGGGATCAAAATAAGCGAACACGTATTTCGTATTATCCGTAAACACTCGACCGTTTTTGAGAAAATTATGTTTGAAGTTCTATTACACGCTTCAAATGCCCGCAAATGCGGCATTTGTTCAAGTGAGTCGGCGGCGCAGCGGTTAACGCGTCAATTTGTAGATTTTGCACCCCGTGTTCAAATCCCGTAATTTGTTTTTTTTTTTTTCTCGACTGATTCAGGTTTACTACACGCATGTTCTTTTGTCATCATGCTAATAAATACAATGGCATTATATTGATATAAAAATTGTAAGTCAAATCTGATTGCGAAGTTCCTGCTACAGGCTCGCTTTCAATATTTTTCTTTTTCACTTTGCGTGGAGGCTCCATATTCGTGTCTGTTCGTCTTGAAAACTCTTTACGAAATGAGGCTTCTCCCCTATTCTCGACTACCTAGGGACAAAACTGACCGGGCCAGTCGCGTCGGGGTCCGTTGAAATAGGCAGGAGCCAGGTATAATCGGTTTGAACTTTTGAACAGTTAAACTGTCGACCCCCCAGCAGTTCCCAGAAAATAGTACGAAATATTACCAATGGTATCAAATTCACAAGAAAGGTTTCAGAATTTAACCACGGATAATTATTTGGATTCTCATAATTGTCAGTATAAATGACGTGAAATATAATACTGTGCGTATCGTATAATACTTGTAAGTATTGATATAAGCGGATACTATTGTTTCAAATTACATATGAAAAAAACATGCGCGTAGTATACCTGAATCAGTCAAAATGAAAAAAAATAAAAAAATTACGGGATTCGAACACGGGGCGCAAAATCTCCAGGCTACAGCGTTAACCACTGCGCCACCAAGTCACTTGAACTACCGTCGCGTTGGCGGGGAGTTGAAGCGTGTGGAAACTTTGACCGTCATTTTCTCGGAAACGGTCGAGTGTTTACGGATAATACGAAATACGTGTTCGCTTATTTTGATCCCTTTTTCTGACCGCGAAATTTCAGGAATATCGGAGGGTAACACTTAGCGGGTTCTCCTCGTAAGATACTCCTCAAAATAGAATATTCACTTACCAATATTCACTTACCTACAGAATAATCGGAAACGTAATGCTGTACATAACCATCAGTCACAAATACACGACCGAAACGTCATCGATATTCTCGAAACTGAGAATGACAGATTATTACAAAACAACCGACACGATCACACATCTGAAAGTTAAAAATTTAAACCGCCAATCAGCAAACGAATAAAATACATGCGAGATTTCGATATTTCGAGATTCTGGGTCACGGTTTTTTTAAGTTTGGATAGTTCATGATTTTTCAAGATTTTATGTCCTTTGCTGAACATATATTTAGCCCATCGAACAAAAGTGGTTGTTGTAAGGTACAGGCTGGTGCGTTGCTTGAAATGTCTTTAAATTTAGAGCGAATATTCTATACGAATGTAATCGAGGGTCAAACCAATAATAATTCATGAATTGAATTTTTGAACCTAAAAATCTTTTATTGTAAGACTTTTTTCCTATTGTTTTTGACAAAGTGTCTTACAGTCAAAAATTTTCTTGTCTAAAAGTTAAATTCATAAAATATTATTCAATTGGCTCTAAATTAGATTTATATAGAATATTTCCTCGAAATTTGAAGAAATTTCATGCAACGCAGCAAGCTGTACCCTACGACAACCACTTTTTCTTTGATGGACTATGTCTACATTCAGCGAAGGACACAAAATCTTGAACAATCATAAACTGTTTGTCAAAAAAGCACTAATCAATTGTGAAAGAACTGAGTCAATAAGATGTTTCCTCGGAGCGTAGCAATGATTTGAAAAAAAGTTTTTTCAAGGCGGGTATACCACTTCAAATAGGATCAGGTAGATCTCAGGACGCCTCTAAGACCTTCCTAGTCTAAAAACACCTAGTCTAGCTGTTTCATGAAAATTTAAATTATTTGCAGATTCTTATAAACTGTTTTTTTTTTCACTGGACGTGAACGATCTGCCTAGAACGGTAATGTTTTACTAGTAGTATGAGGTAGTGCTAGTGGAATGTGATTGAGTAATATCATCTTCTGTTTCCTAATTTAGTTCTGATAGTTCGCTAACAATACTTTGAAAAATTAGCATTTTACAAGTGTAAAATGTTCATTGACTACCCAATTGGTGGTGAAGTAAAATAGACTGCGAAGGCTATAGAATTCATACTTAATGAGAAGTTAAAGGAAACATACAGTAAAAATGAGACAATGATGAAATTAAATCCAAAGAAATCTGAATTTATTCCTAATCGAGCGTTGTTGAGTCTGAACATCCTACCCGCAATAGTAACGCTATATGAACGATCTGAATATAACGTTGCTTCAATTGAAAGAATCAAGAGACTCGGTAGAGTCTCGCGCCAAGTACATTAAAAAGAATTTTTAACGCACGGCGTGAGACTCGACCGAGTCTCTATACCCGCATGAGAGCTCTACGGCCTATGCGGCGACTGTGTTATCCTTAATAACTTCCGACTCGAGTTATACACGAGATTCAAATATTTATCTCAGAATATGGGTTCGAATAGCTTTCATTTAAGCCCAATTTTTATGCAATCGGAGCACGGAGAGCTGAGATATAATATTTCCGAATTACAGACACCCTCAGTTCGACTAACAAAATTTCTCCTTCTCCGTTTCCTTCGTCGTCGCCCACCGGCTATGTTGCCATTGTCAGTTCCTTTCGGAACGAAGTAGTCGTCCACCAGCAATGTTGCCATCTCCTTTCGGTCTGCATGTCATATGCTTATACGACACTTTATACGACGTGAAAATTATAGACGTATCTCCGTGATGAAAGAGCTAATGTAAGACATTAAAAAATAGTAATATTTCTCATCTTTCATGCTAAAGATTATGAGATCGATATAAATGAAGTAGGTATACTAATTCAATAAGAATTTTAATAATACATTATAATAATATATAATATAATTAAAATTAAAATTTCAATTCGTTTCTATAATGCCTGAAAATTAAAATGCACAATTCCTGCCAAGTGGCGTTTTGATTTTTTAGGTCATGGAAATAGTCACTGTCAAGTTGTCAGATGCATATTTCTGGATCTAGATGAATGAGGAAAGTACGAGCGTCATGGCACGAGTTTTGGTTGAGTATAACCCGAAAACTATACATCATACAAAAAAATGTTGAGAATAAAAAAGTTTCAGTTTAAAGTAAACGTCCAAATGATTATGTACGAAAAAATTTGTCGGTTCCGGAAAGTTGGAAAAAAATTATTATAAAGTTAGTTTCTGAAATTTCTCACAAGTCATACGTCTTTTGGGGCTGAGACTTTCAGAGAATATTCTTCTATAGTGTGAAAAGAACGTGCATGAATTTTATTGTGGACTTAGATTTAGTTCAGAAAATATGAATTTTTTACTGAATTTATTTCGAAACAAAAACAACAACAAAAATTTTGTATCGCAAAGACTTCGTATCGACTCAAAAAATCTTTAAAAACCGTTAAATAAACAAAACTTTCAACTTCGCAGTGCTGAAAAAGTTGTACTTTTGGTTCGCAATAAATTTGGTACAAAATTCATATATCTCCTAACTGAAATCTGGCTCCACGATAAAATTTGTACTCATTCTTTTTACACTATAAAGGAATATCCTCTGAAATTTTTGGATGGTAAAAAACGTAAGGTTGTTGAGAAATATTAAAAACCAATTTTATAATAATTTTCTTTCAACTTTTCGGAACCGTCGTATTTTTTTGTACGTCATCACTTTGAAGTTTACTTCGAACTGAAATTTTTTTTCACTTAACATTTTTCGTACGATGTGCAGTTTTCGAATTATACTCAATTAAAACACGGATATTGTCAACTATCGTATATATCGTATCAGCTGCTAACATCTAAACGTTGTTTTAATACAATTCTACAGAAATTCATACACACTCTTATCAACTGCCACTAACATTTCTTAAAACTTGAACCAATTTTCAGAGGACATAATTTATACAATTTGTTATGAACAAGCCTAATTAGTCTGAATCGAGATGGTACAAAAAGTAATGAAATCCCCCCAAAAAGCACCTCTGGTGCAAAAACCTTTCGCCAAGTACATTAATGTGATATTTCCCACAAAAATAGTGTTACAGCCATTCAATCTACAAAAGTATTGAAATCAATGGACATTGTTAAGTACAATTAAATTTTCCCAATTAATTTCTGAATGTGACCTGATCCTACTTTTCGGTAGGTATTTACATTTCGATGTACATAACTTACGTCACACGTAATAACATGCAATATACGCACTTATCAGATAAGATCAATTGAGAGTAAAATTAAGAAAAAGAAAATTTGGAGGTAGTGGTACTTGGCGGGCATTTTTGGCTGATGTCTAAATTATTACGAAAATGCCCACCAAATACCACTACCTCCAAATTTTCTTTTTCTTAATTTTACTCTCAATTGATCTTATCTGATAAGTGCGTATATTGCATGTTATTACGTGTGACGTAAGTTATGTACATCGAAATGTAAATACCTACCGAAAAGTAGGATCAGGTCACATTCAGAAATTAATTGGGAAAATTTAATTGTACTTGGCAATGTCCATTGATTTCAATACTTTTGTAGATTGAATGGCTGTAACACTATTTTTGTGGGAAATATCACATTAATGTACTTGGCGAAAGGTTTTTGCACCAGAGGTGCTTTTTGGGGTATATTATTCTTGTCACAGCTCAATGAAATTTTACGTAAAACTCAATGTTTATAGATCATAAAGCTATAAACCCCATAAATTCTAAGAAATTCTGCGGTAAAAGAATATATTTACAGCATTTCAATAGACATATAAATATAAGAGTGTGGTCATCCTTCATGTCCTTGTTATGAAAGTCGGTGAGATAATTATAATTTAAACTGTTGTGATCTTCTTGGTTCTGACGCTGTACACCGTATTCATGAACCTTCTGGGATGATTTTTGTGAACTAAAATATATCAATGCACTCCACAAAGTATGCCTTGTGCTGTATATGATGCGACTGTTGACACTTGTCTAATTGGAGTTGGATATAATAATTACAATTAAAATTGAAAGCAAGTTGTCGAATAGTGTTTACAACGCAAGCCAGATTTATCAAAAGCGTTATTATTGCAGGTATTTACATAACCTCAAGGACTCGAGCTTGTAAGGTAAACGATTAATCACATCTAGGTAGGTTAATATTCATTGTTGTTTATAAGATATCAGGACCATATTCGAACATGTTTACCTCCTACTCTGTGGAAAGTTTTTAATCAAACATTTCTTTGTGAAGTTTTGTGCAATTGAGTCTTTCAGATGCCGGCTGACTTTAACTGTCACTTTGACGGATCCGCGTGCATGCGTAATAGTCTAGAGCGATGAAGTGTACTAAATAAAGAAAAAAAACTGAGAACGTGAAACAAGCCAACTCGAAATTGAAAATTATCATATCTGAGCTGACCATGCACTGATTCTATTGATGTTAGGCTTAAATGAGAGCTCTTTCGACCCTTGTTCTGGTAATAAGTCCTAGATCCGCATTATGTCATCAAATATGGTGGGATAGAGAAAACATTATCCCCCCACTCCGCGGAAAATTGCCGCTGCTGTATAGAGACTCGGCAGAGTCACCACGTACGAAATAGTACTTTTCGGTCCTAGGCCGTAAAGTTGGATTTTACGGACCGAGTGGGGATTATGCGTCCGAAGACCGGCGTAGCCGGTCCGAGGATGCAAAACCCACGAGGCCGTAAAATCTTACGGCCGTGGAGCGAACACTATTTTTTGTGATACTGTCCGTAAAGTACGCAAGTAAGTCGGCATCAGTATAATTTAAGATTTATAGGAGTGTATGAGTAGGAAGAAGTCTACGCAATGAAGAAGATGGAGGGCGGAATAACAGAAATAATAATCAGAAATGAATCACTGCAATGTATCCGATAGTTACGCGCCCAGCGGGGGTCCAGGGGGCGAAGCCCCCGCCAGAGGGGTTTGGGGGGGCGGAGCCCCCCCACAAAGAAAAAATATGCTCGAAAAAGCTATAAAATAGAACCTATTTAAAAATGGAAACAAAATCAAAGTTCAAAAAATCATGTTCATATTATTGTCGAAATTTTTTTTGACATAAAATCATAAAAGAAAAATTGTTATATTCATGAATAATCATTTATTTAATAACGCTCGTGATCAATATATTTTAATATATAACGTATACATTTAATAGTACATGACTTACTAAAAGTAGTAATTCATAATATACCTCAACTTATAATTGTCTTGTATCAGATTTTTATAGATCATTTTTCATATAACATTATAGAACATCATCAATATCATCTATTTTATGTACTATTTCAAAACACATACATAAAGATAATCAGATTGCTAATCTATAATTTTGGAGAGTATTAAATCGATATGAATGAATATTTTCAAATCTATAAGGTTAATAGTAACTAAAATAATGTGTAATCTATACATACGCATTTTAATCATGAATTTGTAATTGTTATCATAGAAAAATATTATTCATAAAATGCGCCGGTTACCTGAAAAATTCAAATATTTTCTGATGTTATGTAGAATTTTCACTTTACGGACAGAAGTCCGCAAAATTTTCAGTTTACGAACACAAGTCCGTAATATCGAACTTTACGGACTCAAAACGGTCCCTAAATGCGTACTTTACGGACACGTATGACAAAAAAAAAATTTTTTCACAATGCACTTGGCACGCGACTCTACCGAGTCTCTTGATTTGCATCAGACGGTTGTAATGTGATGGGAGAATTTAATTTATTGGCATCCAGACTAATTGAAGATTTTTCAAGAATTATAATCTCCAAATGCATTTATCATTCATTGCATCTGTGCGCAAGCAAAACGTGCAAGGTATTACCCCGTGAATGTGAGGGTATGGCCAGAGATATTTATGGTTTTTTTAATTCTAGTTCGAAAAGGCAAGCTAAATTTCGAGAGTTTCAAGATTTTTGCAATACTGAACCTTAGAAGATGTTGTATCAGTGGTGAAAAGAATTAATGATTAGTGACAGCCTCTCTCACTATATTTCCGGCAGCATTTTTTTTATTTAACAAAGATTAAATCAGTCGGAGCAAATATATAACTCATTACAAAATCAAGAAAATAAATTATTTTACACTTTTTTGGAATGGATCCTACCAAAATTTGTTGCATTAAATGGAGAATTGACGATGAATAGGGACAATTATTGTTATTTGAGGACATAATAAGGAAGTATAACAACCTGGATGTTGATGTATATTGGGCACAAATTGGTTGGCTGGAAGATGTCAATAGTAAAAAAGAATTTGAAACCCTCTCCAAATTCGTATCAAAACTATTGAGATATCCCTACTTCAATGCAACCGTTGAAAGAGCATTTTCAGAAATCAATGTAATAAAGACTGATATAAGAAACCGCCCAGTAACAAGGACGGCAAATTTATTCCGCAACGGCAATTGCCTTGAATTCGAACCATCAATAAAAATGATCAGTTCAATGAATTCTGTGAATATTTATACAGGCTTCGAGTGCCTTGAAATGGATGATATCATTATTGAAAATTGAAACTAATCATATATAAGTACGTCAACGATTAGTTTGAGTAAGCTATAATATAGTCCATTAAAATGTTAAAAGTATATAATACTGTTACGGAACGGGGGTCTAATAGGTCCGTAAATTAATCAAGGGGTTCTCTAGGTGAATAAATCAAAGTAATTCGACAATAAATGGAGTTTAGAGGTATTTGGCTAAAGGTTTGTTGTATTCAAGATACGTGAGTTCAGTTTAAGGTCTCGAACAAGACTGTTATTTACAATAAACGTCGTGGTTAGTAACAGTGAACAAGAGAATGATGTTAACATCTTTTATTTAAGATGACTACTAGAGCGTGTGAATTATATATGTGAGGGGTGTATCACTTTCGTAACAATACTATTACGTGCAATTATAACTATTAAAAACCATTTGATATATTCCAACACTTCATCAGGGAATTGCAATAAATGACACAAATAGCTGGCCAATGATAATTAAATTAGACCTTATTTGTCCTTTCCATTCAAAGATTTTCAAACTTGTTTACATTTCAATGAACGGCAGCCACAGCCGATCACAGCAGATATTTAGAGTAAAGTACGACATTTTGATGGCCTCCGTTCCACATTTGGAGTTCAGACATTTGACAACGTTGCCCCTGACTAGTAACCGGTTGAAAGCCGGGCCTTCCATCTGGAGGCCCTCTCTTGAAACACCATGCATATACCCCTCACAAATTGATAAATCGATTACTCTGAAAAACCTACTGATACTGAAATCTATTCTAATGCATTACGAAATAATCAAGACAATTGTGGAAAAGTTGTAAATGCTAGGTTCAAATTCGAATCTATTCCAAAACTGTAGCGAGCAATGGCGTTTTATCTTCCAAAGATTGGCTTCTTATAAAATATTCGAAACATTGGCAGAATCTGAACCAAATCGGTTTTGAAATTATTCTGAATTATGATTAAAAGATTTTGTATTGCAGCTGATAGGGGATGGTTCAACAGCTGAAGTGTTGTTTTTCATTTTCAGTCTGTGTTTTCGTCCCGTAAACAAATTCTTATTCTTACAGTTTTATCCCATGGAATGAATGCCGCCCCGACGAACGTCACGCTCAACAGTACTCTTGTTGCGGAAATTTGCGGAGCCAATTTCTGTCGTGCAACAACCAGTCTAAATTTAGAACCACCACCCACCGAACGCATTCATCTGATCTCGGGAATTTACTTGGGATGCATGGTTTTCGCCGTTCTCATTGTGGCTATAGGTGTTGATTCACTAACGAGGTAAGTACGACTTCATACAATTGGACAATAGGGTGGCCGTGCCATTTGTGGCCAGTTTAGTATCGTTTGTGGCCATCACTAGCTCCATTTGTGATCATACCCATTACCATTTAAATCGAAGCCAGGCCGCAGACGGTAAAAAACTATTTTACCAACCTCAATTATTAAAAACTTCACTTTTCAACAATCAAGTATTGCAAAAGTTGGGACGAATATTTGTTATAGAGTATGTTTTCGTAATTTATTCAATAATTGCATAGATTTATAGTGCCAGAAAGGATGGAAGTATTTGTCAAGCATGGGCCACAAAAGATACAGTGACCACAAATGATACATCTACCCTAGGTATCCGTGATAAGGAGCCATTCAACAAATACGTTGACTTTATTGGGTGATTTTAGATCCCCCCTCCCTCCCGGCAATTTACATTTCACCCCCGCGGGGGGGGGGGCTCTTATATAACAATAGTACGTTTGACCACACCCCCCTAAAATCAGATGCAACAAATCTTGTCACTCCTCCCTCCTGCGCGATTTTTGTTTTGTTTATTAATTCATTATTCCATCTATTTTGACGAGTGTACATAATTAAACGAATTTGAGGTGTTCAAAATGCAAAATCTGAATGATGTGCATTTATTTGGCTCTTATAGAATGACAGATAATCATGATATTTAAACATCAAATTTATATACAAATACCGAACGTTACATTACTCTTCCCTCTCCCTCCCTCAAAAGTAAATGCATTCGTTAGATGGCCCCTCAGTGCATGTAACTAAACGTACAGAGCTAAAAAAGAAATAGATACGCGTACGTCCTGTCGCCTTCGTGAAATGAGACAAAAGATACGAAAACTTTCGGGATAGCCGGAATTGAAGCTTGCGAGAAGTGAAAATTACCACAAAGAGCATTGCCATCGTCAAAATTTGATGAGGCTTATATAAGTCTTCGACCCTATGACAAGTACGGACTCATGGTGAATATTTTCGACCGTAAAAACCTCAATTCATATAACCTCAGAGAGACAAACGATTGAAAGAATAAGATTGCTCTGAAAGTAACATAATTTTCGCCAAGTGTTGAAGAAGCAATTGAATGATAACAGTTCACTAAAGCAAGTGTGATGGTAACAAAAGATGGTTCTTTGCAGATTGCTTCTGACTTTGTTTAGATCTTCTATGGAATCATTTAATTTCTTTCTGTCTCATATTCTATCTATTATGCCTCCGCGAGGGGAGACTACGACGATTTCCAAGAATTCAGATTTGGCGTCAATCAAGAGAGTGGTGATAATGGAAACAGGTCAGCTATCATAAATCTCAACACGACAGTTGTGCCGAAAGCCCAGTGTACACGCGGTCCAATGTTTTGGCTCAAGCCTGTGACTTCTATATGAAGTGTCCTTGTGTAAGCGCGTAAGATAAAGAAAGCTAAAATAGGCACCTCTAGTGGATTGAACTCATTGTACCAATTTGAGACAAGTAGTTCTTGCGATTGGCACCGTCTATGGTAGCACGCGCGCACACGCTGATATGAGTTATGATTCAGCGTACCCTGGGACCGCCGCTGTCACCGCCATCGCCGATATAAGCTGACACCGCAGGATAACAGATGTGCGATATACTGATGTTTTCTGCACTATGGCATTCACCGTAATTTCTATTTGACGAAATGTTGTTTTTTTTTTTTTGGCAGTTGAATCGTATTTGTTCTGAATTTAGATTTCTCAATAACACTCGCAATCTCTTTAGTCGATCTGCGACCCTCGTTCTCTAGAAGGAAGGTTTGTCATCGGGAAGAGGTCAATTTAAACGAGAACGCTGAATTTACGACGTTTCGGCTGGGCCCAGCCAGCCATCTTCAGGCTACATTTATTGGAAATATATTAGTTGAAATCCATTACATTGTGTATTTTACAATATTTTTATAGCTGCCTTATTTTGTTAGATAGAGTCTTTTATTTGTACTTAAATCATTGACTAACTAGACACCATGTGCTAAATTGAGGTTAGGTATGTTTAACTTTAATTAAGAGTTTACAATTTTTTTTTTTTAAATGTGTGTTTAATGTATATATTCGAATTCGTATGACTAGAAACAACAATAACTAGAAATTATTACTATATCCTTATTTGACTTACAAATTATGACTATCCTCAGCGCTTATAGGTGTTCATAGTACGGCTTTTAGAGAGGAAGTGATCGTAGAAGTATTGAGCGGATCCGCGATAGATCGATATATAGTTTAGGTTATGTCGATGTTGAATCGATATTAATTGTATTTGAAATTGACCGCTATTTTTTAAATGATGTCTGAAAATAGCTGGCTAAGGTTCTGTATGTCGGTTCTTCTATTAACAGTGTCGTGTTTGGAAATGTGTATCATTCCCTTGATTAGCCTTTTACAGGTGTTGTTTTCATTGTCGATTATTGTTGTATTGGCAAAATCAAATTTGTGTGAGTTAGTGAGAGTATGTGATGCTAATGCCGATCTATCCGGATCCTTTAATTTTAAATCATATTTGTGTGCGTTTAGTCGTTATTTTAAATGTTAAGATGATTGCTCTTCTTAAAAAAATCGTAGAACATTGTGTCATAGAGTTTTTGGAACTATAGAGTCTGCCACGTCTAGGTATAAATTGCAATTTTTTTTTTAAATCTTCAAATCAGCGATATCGCTAGATATGTGTGACAAGACGTAGTTTTGAGGTGCTTGTATCCGTGGCTCAACTTCAACTAGTCACCATTTGGTTGATACTACTGTTAAAAATTTCAAATAATTCTGACGTTATCCTTGATATCTGATGCGTACAACGCCTTTTGATAAATCTCATAATGTTAAGAATTATGGTAACTATCAATGCTAATCTGCGAAGTGGTCATCGCGGATACTGGTGTCGTCAGCCGAAAGTGGCGAGGTTCAAAATTTTCCAAAAAAAAAACGCAATTCAGGTCCGTACTGAAAATAATACTGAAAAATATTGCTCAACATCCGATTAAAATGTGTGTCAAATTCCATAGTTCCATGCACTATTAATACGATATTTTTTGCTGTATCAATATATTAAATAAAAATGTCGTTATTATCTTTTTACTTAAAAAATACTGAAATTCAATTGCCTTTAACTTTCTCAATTATTATTTTTGTATAGGAATTTTAAATATAGGTACTACCGAATTATATGTATGAAGTAATTCTACTTCGTATGCATATAAAATTTTTCAATAAATCTCAATACAAATACACTGTTCACGAACTCTAAACACTGTATTGCACGAAGGAGCCATGGACACCCTCAAAACCTGTCTGAAGGGGTTACACTACCTTTTGAATATTCATATTATCCATTTTTGGGTTTTTGCATATTTTGATAGCTAAGCCTTTCTTGCGAATGTTTAGGTACCTAAAAGGTCACTAAAAATAAAAGGTACCTAAAAGGGATACCCAAAACCATTCTCTTGAAACTGGAAAACAAAGAAATTTGAACCTGCTTACAAATTTCCAGTAAAAATTCACTAAAATTCCCCTTCCTTCTGGCCGCGAGCCTGATGTAACCCCTAATTTCGTAACCGCTCAAGATTCATTAATTTTATTGCATTTAACATATTTGTGCATCCAATAAGTGTTAAGAAGATAACACAAGCATAAGTCCTAAAGAGATCGCTTCATATAGAAATTACAAATTTTGAGGTCTCCTTCTTGACAATATTTTTTTTTACATATAAATAACAAATTCACGAATTCCAAATATTCATGCGATATTCATTTTCTCTTTCTTCATAAATCATAATTAATAAATGATTTTCAATTATGGAACTAAGAAGTCATATTGAAGTCAATCATAGTTTACATATAAATTCCAGATTGGTACTAAAATTTTTATTAAACATTTCGGAAATGTATTACCTATATTATTGATTCGTTCTGTGCAGAATATTTTAAAGGCTCTGAGAAGTGCCGTTTTTTTCGCTTAGCGATATTGCCAATATTATTGTGTGTTGATTCACTTGCAAATCATAGAAATTTAGGCGTTCAGTGTCCGTTATTACTGAGTGTCACTATCAACGTCGGATTGATAATCGCTGCTGGTTCAGAGTCTTCTCCAAGATTAATTATCAGAGGTTCGACAGCCCTCTCCATCGCACTCTCCTTTCCTCTATACTTTTCTTCGACAGTTTCGACGTGTCTTACGCAATGAGGCCACAAGGATGCGGGTACGGTGTTCATTGTCTCTGTACATAATTTATGAACATCTTTAATTTTGAATGTACTATTCTTCTTCGCTACCTTGTCTTTGACATAGGCCCATATTAGTTCAACTGTGTATAGGCGACGCAGTGATTCAAAAGATTCACCTTTGTTAGAGAATCATAGGATGAAGCATGATCTGGGATTGGCACCCTCCTTCGGATCATCCAGTCGATTATTTCCTGCTTTCGCCAAGCGGTCGTTGGATTTTTGGATTCAGGGTCGAGCATTGTATGGTATGGAGCCTGATATACTACAATTACTGACTTTTCTGGTATAACGTCTAACACATGACGAAACGATTCTTCGTAGTGTTGGGCATTCATCTCATCGTCGTAATCAGTACTTTCTGTCTTTCCAATAAAACATGTCATGCAATCGTCTAAAAATCCTTCATTACTTCCAATATGTAAAATGATGATCCGTTTGCCACTGCCTGATGGGGTCATAAAACCACCACGAACGCCTGCAATATCCTGTATTGAGTTCCAATACTGATCAAAATTGTCAGATTGATCATTAACATCTCTACACTCAACCCATCCATGTTGTCGAGAATGATTAGCACCGCACCAGGTTTCATCTGTGTAGAAGATTTTCCACCCGTCTTCGCGATAATATCACTGGTCTGCAACAAAAAAATTTATTTTTCTCCTCATTGTTTTCGTGCATGATAACATTATATTTGGTGTTCTAAACACGGAATTTAACATGCAAATAAATACAGCACATAGATTTCAAATATAATGTCCATTTAATAAAAAAAAAGGATATTATTAAAGTAACAACAATTTTGTCGGCTCTGATTATAAAAAAATACATAAGGTACACATAAAATACTCAACAAAAATATTTAGAATATGAACTTTGTGCAAAACTTACCAAAATATTTGATATAAAACGTAAACAATCAAACGACAAGTTTTCAGTTAACTGTTGTAAAGTCACAGCGAATATTTCGCAAGCGCATATGTACTACCATAAAAATCACTTTCGGCACTTTCCTTCTTTCTCTTACGACTCGCTAAAACCTATTTTGTATGTACAGACACTGTTTATAATGTTGACGCATAAAACGAATTCGAAAAAACCTAAATTTTTGATATTTAAAAAAAAAAAATCATATCACAAAATCTAGACGTGATAGAAAAATTCGGCCAACGGGAACAGATTCAGAGCATTAAAATCTTCATATTCGTGACATAATTTTTTGAAGGAAAATTTCGTTGCAGACCAGTGTATTTAATTAATCGGAGGAACTCAGATCTCTTGCCAGAAACAACCTGACTTTCCATTAGTACCGGCCGTTTTTGGAATTTTTTAAATTTAAAATTTAAAGTGTGTAAAAGTTTATTCAAAGTGGTGCTTTCAAAATCAGGCAGGTCCGGTACATCTTGTTTCAATTTTTCGTGCAACTGCTTGACGGTTGGATAGGTTCTTTGCATATAAAAGTCAAGTATCTTCCGCCTAATGATTCCTTGTAAAAAATCGTCGAACTCAACTGCGGGTCTGCCATTTTTTTGGTGTGGTTTTTTTAATTCACCACGTTTTGCTTCGGACGTAACTCGGTCTACACTTCTTTTTGAAATTTGGAGATATGCTGCAGTTTTTTTGACGACTTCATTTATACTAAAATTACTGGTTCCATCTTTCTCTGCCTGAAGAAAATTTCGTACCTTACAGATGACAACTTTCATGGCAACGGATATAGCAGAAGGTCTAGACACGCTGTTCGTAGTTTTCTCCTTATGAAATTTTCGTTTTTTAATGTGATGAGGAGTATTTTCGTCGTTGCAAGAGAAATTAATGATTAATTCCTCCTCACAATCAGTATCCTTTTCTGCTTCGATGGAATGAGTAATTGAGTACTCCTCCAAATTCGAAGTTTTTGACGCAAAATCCATATGCTCCCTATCATCTGCAGGATTTGTTGATAGATTTTCAACGGAATTAGAATCTTCATCAATAACTGGAAGTAGCAGTTGGAAGTGACCGTCTCTGTCATTCTCATGTCGCATCCCAGTAAACAACAAATGAACGGTTAGATCACTTTCTCCAGCGATATTTCGTTGGGTGTAATTACCACCATTTTGCAAAACGCGAACAACAATTAAATTTATTTTGTACAGCTCTGATGCGGCGCGACATTCCATTTCTGAGCCGTGAACACCAGATTTACCCATATACAAACGATACTGATTTTTATTCGTAACATTTAAGCTATAGTTTATCCAAAATGAGTATAACGACCAATTATTTACAATATACTGCACGATTTCTTGGCGCACTGAAAAATGACTGCGTTGATTGATTGCAAGAGCTATCGCCTTAAACAAACAATCCCCTGCACCACCTGCATCCTGAATTTTAAATCTTGTATTATCAATTGTGATGAGGGACGCCATAATTGTGATTTACCGTAGTTGGATTCAATGTCTCACGAAGAAAAAGATTTTAAATTGAAAAGCTTTAATTACACGACTGGTGATGTAAAACAAATCGGTGAACACTAACGTGTCAGTTTTTTACCGAGACACAGGCACAAGAACTCTGATGGATTATACATATATGTATAATGACCGTAGATTAATAATACAGGTCAATAAAAGACGCGTGAAAACTGACTAAGATCGCAAACAGCCAAAATCCAAATGGCTAATATAACGCATATGCTGCATTAATAGAGATGCCACAGAAATGCCATCGTAGAAACAAAGATGTTCTATTGTTTTCCGATTATCTGGCTAGTAATTGTTGTAGCGGTTGCGACGCGCCCCACTCCAGCAGGGGAACCACATCAACAAGCTTGTGAAAATGAATAATTAATAAATTCATTTACGATATAACCGTACTTGCGATAGATTTTTTCACTACGGACTTGAATTGCGTTTTTTTTTTTGGAAAATTTTGAACCTCGCCACTTTCCGCTGACGACACCAGTATCCGCGATGACCACTTCGCAGATTAGCATTGATAGCTACCATAATTCTTAACATTTTGAGATTTTTCAAAAGGCGTTGTACGCATCAGATATCAAGGATAACGTTAGAATTATTTGAAATTTTTAACAGTAGTATCAACCAAATGGTGACTAGTTGAAGTTGAGCCATGGATACAAGCACCTCAAAACTACGTCTTGTCACACATATCTAGCGATATCGCTGATTTGAAGATTTAAAAAGAAAAATTGCAATTTATACCTAGACGTGGCAGACTCTACAGTTCCAAAAACTCTATGACACAATGTTCTACGATTTTTTTAAGAAGAGCTATCAGATTTTAAACCCACGCGCCCCGATTTTACGGCTCGATAGTAAGTAGGTGTCTAACCGGTATCTATAAGTGTAGATATCGGGAGTCTGATAAAGTAGCGAGGACAAGTCGGTGCTAGTGGACCTTCTTGCTCGCCGGTTCCTTATTAACTAACTTTAAAAACTATGTGCTTACCCTACGCAGGAGTAAGGGTACGAGCGAGGGGCTCCGTCTTTGGGGGAGGCAAGACTGGCCACACCCGCGCTTTGGGGGTGGTGGTCTTGGGACTTTCCGCGGGCCCGTGTCACTCGGTACCGGCCGGAGTTTATGGCCCCGTGAGTGACCGCGCGAACCAGCGTTTCGACGGGTTACTACGTGCATGGGTATTTCCCAACCGATCCCTTCAAAATAAATGTCTTGTTCGTCGAAATTGACCTTTGCCTTTGTTAATTTTATAAGCGTTTTTTCCCGACAACTTCCCCCAAGCACGGCTATTGTTCTGACACGTTTCCAAGCCTGACATGTGCAGGACACTTGGAACGTTGGGTTTTTTCCTCCAGCTTGCCATCCGTTCGGTGACGTTTTCTTATTTCTAGGAATTAATATTAATTAAATCTATTCGGGCTTTGAGGACCGAACAAGTTTAGTGAATAAATTGTTGACCGTGTTGGTTATTTTATAGGCTATATGGATATCCTCTTTCTGTAGGATGCGTTTTATGCTGTGTGACAATCCCTCAACATATGGTAATGAGGCAATTATTGTGTTTTTGTTGTTTTTCTGGAAATCATCCCAGTGTATGGTGTTATATGCTTTATGTACTCGTTGTTCTCTAATTTGTGAAATTAGCCAATTAGGATAGTTGTTGTTTTTTAGTGTGCCTTGTACAAGCTTCATATTTTCTTTTCTAAATTTTGGATGCGATAGTTGTAGGCATCTGTCAAATAAGCCTATGGCTACACTTTCTTTGTATTGGAGAAGGTGATGTGAATTAAAGTTTATGTATTGTACATCTTGCCGTTAGCACTCGGACTTTTTTATATTAGGAAAGGTTTGAAACAATCCAGTCGAGTCAATGGTTCAATTTCGCCTGACGTTTCGGCAGTTGTATGCTGCCCTCATCAGAGGCTTAGGCTATTGATGCCATGTGAGAACCTTGATGGTGTGTTGGTGGTACATAGTCACTTCCGAAGAAGGACTACTGTTCTCACAAGATTAAAGCACGTTAATTAAGATTAAAAGCACGGATTAACGTGCTTTAATCTTGTGAGAACAGTAGTCCTTCTTCGGAAGTGACTATGTACCACCAACACACCATCAAGGTTCTCACATGGCATCAATAGCCTAAGCCTCTGATGAGGGCAGCATACAACTGCCGAAACGTCAGGCGAAATTGAACCATTGACTCGACTGGATTGTTTCAAACCTTTCCTAATATAAAGTTTATGTATCTACCCGACCAAGGTTCTTCATGAAATCAGTTTGTGATTATCCGGTTGTTATCATTAATAAGAAGTATATCCAAGAAGCTAATTTGTTTGTTTTTTTCCATTTCTTTAGTGAATTTAAGTTTAGGGTGGAAATTATTAAAAGCTTGTACAAGATAATCTACATTATCCTTGTGAACACATGTTAGTATGTCGTCTACATACCTTTTGCAGAAAAGTAAGTCAAATGGTAAACTTTTTATAACCTTTTGTTCTAAGTGTTCCATTACATAGTTAGCAACAACTGGACTTGTTGGAGATCCCATTGCTACTCCGAGATTATGCATGGTGCATATGTTAGTGTATCTTTAAGGATAGTTTCAGATTTGTTTTCATAATCTTTGCGGTGCATAGCTACAGTGACATTGTCTTTATCAGCTTTTGTGATAATAATATCATCGTTAAGTTCAAGAAAACTTTTTGTCTTTTTTACATTCTCAAATTGTGTTTTGTGTGATTTTTGATTGTATTGTTTGTAGGTCGCTTTCGATAATTCCTTTGCTACGTTGGCTCTAATTTCATCTTTGGTGATGGAGTCTTTTTTATAAATCGCTGATTCTACGGACGTGATCAAATCATTATTTGGAATGCGGTTGTTTGAATACGCGAGTCCATGTTTTGGACCTAAGGCTAACGTTTCATAACAATCTTCAGGGATTATCCTATCAGTTAGATGAACTAACCAATTTTTTGGAATTGGGTTTCTTTTAGAGTTATTGTATTTAAGTCTGTTGAATTTAGAAATGTTGTTGTTTTTTATTGTGTGAAATGTTTTCTCACACGTTGTTATATCTGATTGAAATTTGTCTGAGTTCTTTTTAGAAGGATTCTGTGCTAGAAATTCAGATATTTCCATGTTTAGCTTGTGCGACGTAGACTGAACTATCTTACATGTTCATGAGATTTCTAAATTTGACAGAATTTTTTGAAAATGTCGAAGAGAGTTTTCAAACGATTTTTTGTGTTTAAAATGATTAAATTTGTTTAAGTTAAGTTTGAGAAAAGATGGAACTAGATCATTTTTCCAGCATTTTAGTAGAAAGATTTTTCTATTTTTCAATCTGCCCAATTTTGGTCTTTGCTTTCTGAGTCTGTTGTTGTTTGACGATGTGGACGATGTGGAAGAGTTTGATTGATGAAATCCGGGACGTAGCACTCTTCAACCATTCTTCAAAATAACTAATAAATATATATAATAATAATAAATATATAATAATAATAAATTAAAAAAATAACAACCTATTGAAAAAGAACCAAATCTCAACAGAATCAGCTAAGTCTCTAAAAATACACAATTCACTTCCTCCGAAGATCTATTTCCAACCTAAAATCCACAAAGAAGATGTTCCACTTGGACCAATACTATCTAACATTAACTCTCCTACATATAAATTATCAGAGTTTTTCACTAGCATTTTATGAAATGTGGTAGGGAAAACTGAATATCACGTAAAAGACTCATGGTCTTTGGTCAAAGAGATAAAAAACATGCCTATTCCTTTAGATTATGTTCATATTTCAGCTGGTTGAAGTTTGGATCGATCCTGGATCGGAATTTTTTGTCTTTCTGAAATTTTTTGGTTCTGTTGGAATATCATCACATATTGTCTGATGATATTTTAAGAACCATCGAATAGTTACACCATCGAAGCACAGTGACCCAAATTCACCCCATGACGGCCACCCCGTCAGCCGAAGACTGTCGCTCAGCGGTGAAAAGAATCACAGTAAGTCTTCCATGGGTTTTGAGGCAATGCCACTTGCACAGGATCTAGAATTGAGTATAAGAACTAGTGAAAAAAATCGCGAGCGAGATCTACCGCGCGGAAGCCACCCCCCAAGCTGGAAACCATCTCCCAACGGTGCAAAAAAAAGAACCTGGTTGAACTTCCATGGTTTTTGCAGCGCGCGACTTGCACAGGATCTCGAATCGAGTGTAGGAATTCGCGGAAAAGATTGGGAACGAGATCCATCTTGTGGAAGCTACGCCAGGGCTAAGAACCACCCCTTATGGACGGAAAAAATTCCAGCGGCACTTCCATGGGGTTGCCAGTGACGCCATTTGCTCAGGATTCTGAACCGGGTATAAGAACTCATGGAAAAAGTCACGAGCGAGATCCACCGTGCGGAAGCCGCCCAACGTCTAAAATCCACCCCTCAGTGGTGGGAAAAAATCTTAGTGGTGTTTCTATAAGTAGTCCAGCGCCGCCACTTGCACAGGATCTAGAATTGGGTATAGGAAATAGTAGAAGAAATCGCGAGTGAGATCTACCGTACGGAAGCTACCCCCGAGCTAGAAACTATCCCTCAATGATGCAAAAAAAAAAGAACCTGGTTGAACTTCCATGGTTTTTGCAGCGCGCGACTTGCACAGGATCTCGAATGGAGTGTAGGAATTCGCGGAAAAGATTGGGAACGAGATCCACCTTGTGGAAGCTACGTCAGGGCTAAGAACCACCACTTATGGACGGAAAAAATTCCAGCGGCACTTCCATGGGGTTGCCAGTGACGCCACTTGCACAGGATTCTTAACCGGGTATAAGAACTTATGGAAAAAGTTACGAGCGAGATCTACCGTGCGAAAGCCGCTCAAGAGCTGAAAACCACCCCTGAGCGGTGGAAAAAAATTTTAGTAGTGCTTTTATAGGTACGCTAGCAAACGCCATCTGCGCAGGATCTTGAACGCGGTGTAAGCACTCGTAGTAAAAATTGCAAGTGCGATTGACCGTGTGGAAGCTACCCCAGGGCTGGAAATCATTCTTTCGTAGTGGAAATGAATCTTTGCTGCAATTCAGCACAAAGAATGCAACATCCACATCGTATTTCGACATTCATCAACACTTTGGTCAAGATTGTTAAATTTTATTTCCAGAAATTTCTGTCACCTTATATTGGGAAAGATATCATCCGATAGTAATAAACCCCATACAAATAAAATCTGAAAGAAAATATCCTACAGAGTCATTAGTACTTACACGGAAAAAAGATTATAGTGAAATCTCCTGTGACTACATAGGGAAAGTCGATTTTCTATCTATATAGTGAATTTCGCAAGATATTACGGTAATTTTTTTGAGCGCACTATATGAATTTCCCCCACATACTATAGAAATTGTTACTGTGTTTAATAGTAATAAATATCTCAATCAGAATATATTCGCAAAGTAGGCATAGGCAAAATTACCATGTAACCAACGTGGTAATTTTTCTCATGTCTACTTTGTGAATTTAGCGTTGTTGATGGGGATATTTTACCATTGAACACATGGAGAAAATTCCTTCAGTATACGCAATAAATACCTTAACATCTTGAAAAAGTCAGTATGGATAAAAAAAATGGACTTTTCCATAGAAAAATGAAAATTCCCATAGGTGCCGTAGGAAATTTAACTAGAAACTTTTTTCCCCGTCGAAAAGAATTCGCTCACACACGCCAGTCCTATTCTGTTTTGAGCAATCCTACAAAATGAATTCCGGAACGAGTCCACAGAAATGAGTTCCATCAGAAAAATGTGGGTGCGAAAGTTAACTTTCTTCACTTTCCACGATTTACTACCTCATCATTATCATCAGAGAAGCTATGAATTCTGTCAGGTTACAAGTATAAAGTCCCACCAAATTTGAAGTACAGTGAAATTGCCAGTTCTCGATAATTATTAAATAGAATATGACAATTATCTATGCTTAGAGAACTTTTGATGTTACAAATTTGGATTCCGAGCTGCCGTACAGATTCTGCTTGGTATATTGTTTTAGCATCGGTATAATATTTTCACTGCCTCAACCAGTCCAGATTGAGTTATTTATCTGATAAAAAAAGCAACGAACAAAGGTATAAACTTGACAATCTAGATAAGTCAGTCCTGTTTAAATTACGAATTATACAGTTGCATCATTTTATTATTCAATTGGTATACATTTGAAACACTATTATGACTTTTATTGATAATCTTACTTAAAATTAAACCTTTATACGTGTATCTTTGTCTTTTAACAACGAGATGAACTTGGTTTGTGGGTTCATAATGAGTAGGTGTTTGTGTTCAACATTTATATTTTAATTATTCATCATTTGAAAATCTGTAACTGAAATAGAAAAAAATTATTTTTTGAACATGGTTCATTGTTTGAATACAGAAAAGTCATAAGAATTGACACCACAGGAATTTGTAACCAGTAATAATATTGATCGAGTTGATAATCATCATTGATTATATATTCATTGTGAATGACTATAAAAATGTGTTAATTTATTATTACTTTTTCGTATACTTCATCCAGTCTCTATACCCTGCCTTACACAAATCACACCTGTATTTAGCGGTTGATTTTGTATAATCAGTGTTGTCACCAAAATTTCTTGATAAACATATTTGATGCACCCACCGTCTGCACGTATTGCACATGACAAGTAATCTGTCTGCCGAGCTAAAACAATATTGGCATATGTCCTTCATGGATCTCGATAAGGTGAGTAATTTTTTGGCAATATATGATCTATAATCAGATGGATTAAACTTCCATGTAATGCATTACATACACCCCGCAATTGTAAGAATCGGCTTGCAGTGGTCGTTTCAAGTGACATCTGTTTTCACGCCATTCTATTTCACACAAATTATTCGTCTTTACTGCGGAACATGCCTCAATATATTGCCTGAATGCCTTCACTACTCTGTCTCTATCCGGACTGTCATGGCATTGAGGATCGAGATGTGTTATTGTGCGTTCTGCTGTATTCAAGATGAGGAGACACCAGTGATTGTTGTATACATATGGAAGGAAGATTTTATCAGCAGTGACGTCAGAAATCTGGTACATCCTCCATGTTTCATGTTTTTCATTACGACAGTAATCACCAATCATAAAAGATGTGTATTTCGTAGGCACGAGTGCAGTGTTTCTCCACAAGCCATTCAGATTAGCAACAGCAAAACTATCGATAACATTCCCTGCAATCCATTGTTTATCCCTCAGTGTTTTAAATTCTTCTGATATCAAATCAATATTATCAAACCCTAGAATAGGATCACAATGTGTAACATTAAATCTACCATTTGTATAGTAAGCATGGTCACATCGCATGTAATATTCGACGTCGTCGAATAATCCATTTTCTAACGCATTTTCATGATCAGAACATTCACTGTAATTCAAGGCTGATAAATTCATCGTATTGTCATTTAGTTTGGCTGGGCTTTTCTCTGATTGTGAGCAACGATTTGGGGTACTTGCACGTAATTTGATTTTTTTGGTTATGTGGCCTAACGCACGACCTTCAAAGTGGCTAAATTCAGCCTTCCTTTTACGTTTCCACATATCCTTTACTAATGGATTATTCGGGCTTTGTGGAAATCGTCGTTCAATATGACGATGCTGACGCCGTCCTTTTAAAGCATCTTTGAACGTAACTTCTGCACAGAGTTGACTTTTGTATTCTTTTAACTTTGTAATAAACCGACCTATCTTTAAGTTTACTTCAGATTTTAAAACAATTTCTTTGACATTTTTAAAAAAGCATTCAGCGTTCGCATTGCTGAGCCTGAGTATAGTGAGATCTACGATTCTTAATAATAACGCACTCCACATCGGCGCGAAAGGCATATATCTGTTAGTAATATAGTCTGCAATTTCCGGTGCAAAAAATTCGTTCGTTCCTTCTTTAATCGTAGATACACGATTTCGGACTTTAACTAACACACCATAGTATCTACTAAAAAACGGAGAATCTGTGAAAACTTTTCCTTCATCCTTGTCAACAAAATCCAGAAGTGCTTCATGAGAAATGTCTTCAGGCGATTGTATTTTTACATCAACTTCATTGTATTCTACACGATGTAGTTGATTTAATCTTATGATACTGCGATGTGCTTCTTCGTGATTCGGAGATAATAATGCAGTAACAAATGCTTCATAAACTTCATCCAACATGCATATCATATTGCAATGTATCATGGTTCCCATACATTCTAGAACAAAGTTCTTGAGTTTCAAATATTTGTGAAATTTTTTGTGGATATTTGTGGAAACCCTCTTTTGAAAATGGGCACAGCAGCTGTGAACAATGATTAAACCAAATGGTAGTTCAGTTTCGTTGATTAAACACAAGTGCACTTCTTCTAAATACTTTAGGGCGGACATCTTGTTCCATTCTTTCAATATCGAATTGATTAAAGCCCAGCTCCAATCGACGACTACTATCCTGAATGAGGGCCAAGGTGCGTGTTTCACTTGCAAAAAGTGACGAAATTTGTTCAGAAAACTACTTATAGAAGCTATATCATGCTCGCAACTGATCATTTCCGCTATAGGAATTATCGCATTATTTTTGTTCATCACTAATGCATAATACATTATTCTTTTGCACTTGATATCCTTTGGTTTTCGAACAACAGATCCAGTTGCATCGAAATGAACTATGATGTCAGTTTTCTCTATAATACGAGTCTGCTCCTCAGAATATAAATAAGCATGCAATGGAAGGCCTGTAACTTGTATGTACTGCTCAGCGGATTCTTTATCCATGAGATGTTTTTGAAATAAATCCCACAAATCATTCGAACGAAGATGTAAATCATCTTTGCAAAGTTCTTCTGACCTTGCTTTCTGAAAAGTTTCTAATTTTCTATAATTTTGGAAATGTCCATCTGCGGCAGGTTCTGTACATACATTCTTCAAGGTCGCCAATTGGTACAGTCTAGGGGATGTATTCATTAATTCTTGCTGTACTTTTACTCGCTCTTCACCCTTCAAAGTGCAAAAAATTGGTTTTTCTTCGTGAATAATTTCCTCACATTCTGTGCTCGATACGTAAACGTTTGATATTCACTCATGAACATCGGATATATCAAATCTAAACTTCTGCGGGTGACTAATATACCTACATCTTGCGTAGGTCACAAGGAAATGTTGGTTGAAGCGAATCCCTCCTCTAAATTGTAGCGGACAGTTGAATTCTAATTTCTCCAGCATTGCTACCTCGATTGTCGATCTTATTTTATTGTTATCAATTATACCATTTTCATTTCTGAATTTTGGAATTCTCCAACTGAATTACAGAATACTGCTTTTGCTGATGAAGTTTTTTGAGGTGGGCTGTATCTAGCAATACTCTCGATGGACCAACGGACTCACTACTACTGATAGTATTGAGACCATTGTCTTCAGTGACTTGTACATCCTCGTCAGATGAAACAATTTTTGCTGGACTTGCTTTGTGTCGAAAGTCGATTGCGGTTGTGTTTTCATCACTGTCGCTATGGATGATGTTATTAGATTCCCATTCATGACTGTCGATTTTGAACGATTGATTGTCCTCATGGAACCCTGATATAAAGTTACTAAAATTAATTAGCCCGTCATCATCTTCTTTGCCATTGTGATTGAATAATTTGCGACCTTTCAGATTTTTCCCAGAAGTCAATGGAGAACATGAAACTACGTCTTCTGGATCATAGTCGTCGTTGACGGTGCAGCCATCGAGCATCAAAGCTCCACTACCGTCAAGTAATGATGGGCTTTCCAGATCATCTTTTGACACTACGACTTGGTTATAAAGATCCTCATTTTTATTCTCATATACCGAAGTGATACTTGTGGCATGGAGGCGATCTTCAACTAATTCTCGTATGTTTCCTGTATTACTTTCCCACATACGTCTATACAAGCGAGCTCCATTACTGTCACATTTTCGATGACTAGCATTACACATCTGTAACAAGGATATGGACCAAAGCTACAGAATTCCAAAGAAGTACATTCTTACTAAGAATTTTCCGGATGGGACCAAATTCATAAGTGAATACTGATTGTGAGTTACAACTTGCAACATCCAAGTAGCAATAAATCGGGTATGTAATAGCAGTCACAGATCCTGAATCTGCGGTCGAAAGTCAACGAAAGAATTAACATTTTTTTTGAATTGTATAATTTTTCGAAGTTTAGGATCCTTAATCATGTTGGAGCCACTGCTTCATTTTTCTAGCATTTCGACCTCAGATTAAGAATCTATGACTCTGAAAGATCATACAGGCCTAATTTGCTATTAATTGCTTTTCAATTCCGCAAGATAAGTCTGGGGTCAGTAATGACCCTGCTTGGACTTTGTGACGTGGTTACAACCTCGGACATATGAACGTCAATTAGAGAGTTTAGGAGCAATTCTAACTCAAATCAGCCAGATTTGCGTGTTTTTGTCGTTGTATTTCTTAAATCATATGAAATTTTTGTTATGTGTCAAAAATGCAAAAAAAGTCGACACATTTCTGGGCATTTGGCCAAAATATTTTTTTTACGAAAGTTATAAACTAATGCATTCTGTCTCAAAAGCCGCGTGCGGTCGGCTTTAGAAATTAATATCTCTGGTTCTATTAATCGTAGAGAGTTGGTCTATTAATTATTTTGACGGTAAAGGAATATACTCTTTAAAAACTTTTTTAAATTGTACACTCTATAGAATTCAATTTGGAGATCTTTTCAAAATTTTAAAAAAGATCGTTTTTCGAGGAAAATTCTATATACATTTCAATTGCTTATAACGGTTACAATTTGCAATTTTTCTGGAACCTGCAAAAATTTCTCTGAAAGTGTATTTTCTTAGCTTCAAAATGAGTCATAGACCATCTCTTTACGATGAATAGAACCAGCGATGTTAATTTCCAAAGCCGACCGCGCACGAATGTTGCGACAAAACACATTAGTTTATAACTTTCGTAAAAAAAATATTTCGGCCAAACTCCGAAAAACGTGTCGACTTTTTATGCATTTTTTGGACACAAAAAAAATTTCACACGATTTAAAAAATACGACATTAATTCTTGGTCGCTTTGACGTGAAATTGCCCGTAGCCCACAATTGAAAAATTAGCAGTGTTGGCGAATACATTCATTACATTACAGAAACTTATTTTGTAGCGTCTTAAAAGAGGAATCGAACAGTGTTTATTAGTTACTTTGTAACAGTGAAGACTGATTTGAGGTAGGACGATATAACATAGTAGATGAAATTTGTGTTATAAAGTCGATAAAGTTTGAAACAAGGCAACAATCAATTCATTATTTCATTTCGCATTGTTTACGAGTAGGAAATTCATACGTCATAAAATTGTCGTGGAATGCCGAATCACTTTCACAGTAATAATTGACACCTCAAAATCCACTAGACGTAGACGGCTACAATTTCAACATAGCATGCTTATTCAATTTTTTCAAAGAAGCAAGCAATTATAGAGAAAAACAGTAATGATTTATTTCCGACTGTCCGATTCCACATTGGTTTTGAGAAAAATGTTGTATTAATGTGAATGAACGAAAAAATATTTAATTTATAAACTGCTAAATTATTCCTACAGAAGTGATAATTTATTTATTGAAATCTGAATTTCATAATCTATTCCATCATTGTTCAGTTTACCTCGATAGATCACGTTGCAATCATCCCTGAGTGGAAGGGATTTGTATACAAACATAGTGTGAATTGTTTAGTTCCAGTACGGATCATTTCGAAGCCAAGATTTTTTCTATAAAAGCTGTGCCAAAATCAATCAATTTGAACTGTTATTTATCCTTCTACATCCAAACAAAATTTTTCAAGATACGTCTGGTGTAGAAACTAGACGTAGATGAATTATACATTGTTATAAATACCTTCTGGAACAACGAACCTGCTGCACATGACTGAAAATCCACATCCCCAACATTCTCAACAAATTTGCATATTGTCTCTGAGAGACGTGCAATATTGAGTGTGAAAGCCATGAATCTCTCTAAATATTTCAATATGCTGCACATAGACCACAAACTATATGCCTGTGACTATATGTCAATACTCAGTACTGTGTATACATGTAAGTATGATGTATTTTTCGAAACAGGGGTTATTACCTAAATCTCTCGACAAAATTCAATTATGACAGTGAACTGATCAAAGAAGTCTGAGTATTTACGCGAACGACAACTACTCCCTCTCTCTAACCTACCGGCGAAGACAGGCAATTGAAACGGACCAGACGAAATAGTCCAGTCAATTGACTCAAAAAAAACGGCGAAGTTTGCAAAAATTCGGAACAGCAAAACCGCTTGAGGGATAATGCATTAGATCATTCTTAGACCTCTCCCAGAAAATCAAACTATTTTGATTGTTTATGAGTGATGAAAATAATTAAAGACCGGAACAAATTGTGAAAAATCTGTACACAGCTACAAGTTTCACCGTGTGGTTGAAACCCCGTGATTGTCATCGAAAGTCTAAAAACACAGTTTTTTAGAGCATAAAATGCTGACCAAACCCCCCCCCCCCCCCCCCCCCCCATCTTCCATAAATGAGACATTAGGAGTGCCCAAGATCGAGGGTTGCATTTCCGCGCGAGGTTGAACGTTTATTACTTGATTTAAACATTCATAAGAAATAGAAGAATGAGTCAAATTAAAAGAAAGGCGATATTTCGATTCAGAATTAAATACTCCACAATCACAGGCATATAGATATTTCTTAATGGTTCTTGACAAGTTTTTATAACAATTTGAAATATTAATATTGATATTTCAGAAAACCTACATAGGCTATAGAAAACTTATTTTCCTTTTATATTATTCCTCATACTTTTCTCCAGAGAAGAAGTACGATAAAAAATAAAACAAAATGAAAATGAATACAAAATATGAAAAAAAATTTCTATAATTTTACAAATTCGGCCCAGCAAATAGAAAAATTCCAAAAAATCGCCTCTTGTTAATATTTGATTCGTTTAATTAACAATCGTTTAACTTCTCGTTAAAACAATGAAAAAATATTATTTTCAAATATTTTTTCACATCGCGATACAGTGATAAATTTTTCAAAATTTCAACAACATTATTCATATATTATTGTACTCAACACATTGTTGTAACAAATTTTCGGTGTATAATT
This sequence comes from Macrophya annulata, assembly GCA_963924015.1. Taxonomy (NCBI): domain Eukaryota; kingdom Metazoa; phylum Arthropoda; class Insecta; order Hymenoptera; family Tenthredinidae; genus Macrophya; species Macrophya annulata. The sequence goes on from OZ001258.1 coordinate 15,182,615, forward strand.
GTACTTATTGGAGTTCTCCATTTTACTGCAATACACATAATATTACACATGAATCTAGATCCCTTACAAAATTTATTAGTGAATATTGTGCACTGTCGCCCAATTTAATTGTTTAAACAGCGGTGGAAGGATAGTTCATGGGGCATTCTACGTCAATTTAACATTTTCAAGCCCTCACATTTCTTTCGTTCATTTGCAATTTTCACATGTTATTCTGTACTCAAAATGAGTCGACACATATTTCACGATTTGTCGATATATTGATTTTTTCGATTTTTCACGAGCTAGTTCAGGTTTTCAGTTTATTTACAATATTATTTTTAACCTGCGTATATCTCAAAATCAGTTGATCGTATCAAAAAAATCAATTGAAGCAAACTTGTTTAGTTTGAATTGTACTTCACGAAGAACATTATTTTGAAATTTTCTTTACCCTCTAAGAGTATGTTTTCTGCCATTGAAGTACTGAAATGACCATTACAAAAAACCCCATTTTTTATTTAGGTCTTCATTTTTTTGTTATACAAAACTAGAGAAAAATATAAAATCTTTGACATATTTTGTAAGATGGCTAGAATTTTTTAAATGATCGATCTGGCGTTTTCAAGTTTTCAATAATTCTTTGTTTTCATCTAGTAGATCAAAGAATCTTTTAAAAAATTAGAAAAATTTCCACGAAATTTGTTTCGGGGGCAGCTTGTCAATTTCATTTCGACAAATTGAACATAACCGATCAGTTTTTTTCAACGGTATTTTGCAAATTGGTTATGTTCGATATGTCAAAATGAAATTGACAAGCTGCTCCTCAAACAAATTGTGTGGAAATATTTTGATTTTCTTAAAGGTTTCTTGATCTATTGAATGCAAATATAGAATTATTGGAAACTTCAAACCGCCAGATCAATTATTTAGAAAATTATAACTATCTTACAAAAATACGTCAAAATGTTCGTATTTTTCTCTAGTTTTTGAGAAACAAAATTGAAAACAGAAATAAGAAAAGGGTTTTGTTTTTCTTATGGTCATTTTAGTACTTCAATGGTAAAAAACTCACTCATAGAGGGTAACGAAAGTTCCAAAATAATATTTTTCTAGAAGTACAATTCTAACTGAACAAGTTACTGCAATTGAATTTTTTGATACGATTAGCGGATCTTTTTTCATAACTGTTATTTTACGAAGTGGTGGCAATTGAAACGCTTATACAAAAAAAATTTAATGAGTGTTTATTAACATATAAACTTGCTCACACTATATGAATTGTCAACAATTGCTTCGAAAATACGGATTTCAGACTTGCAATCTCGCTAACACAGAATCGCCAGCAGATGTACAGAAGTTCTGATTCTCGAATCAAAATTTCGTGTGAGTAACGTCGCTGCAAAAACCATACAACTTCGACTACGATCTCTTCTGACCGCAGAGAGGTGGTCTTCAGCTGTAAGGTAGCTTCCGCAAGGTGGATCTCGCCCTCGATCTGTCCTACGAATTCCTACACTCGATTGGAGATCCTGTGCAAGTCACGCGCTGAAAAATCCATAAAAGTTCAACTAGGTTTTTTTTTGCACCGTTGATGGATAATTTTCAGCTCAGGGGGTGGTTTTCGCACGATAGATCTCACTCGCGAGTTTTTCTACAAGTTCCTATACCCAATTCTAGATCCTGTGAAGGTGGCGTCACTGGCAAACCCATAAAAGTGCCACTAGAATTTTTTCCGTCCGCTAAGCGGTGGTTTTCAGCCCTGGAGTAGCTTCCGCACGGTGGATCTCGCTCGCGATTTTTCCTACTAGTTCCTTTACCAAATTCTAGATCCTGTGCAAGTGGCGGCGCTGGACTACCTATAGAAACGCCACTAAGATTTTTTCCCACCACTGAGGGGTGGATTTTAGACGTTCGGCGGCTTCCGCACGGTGGATCTCGCTCGTGACTTTTTCCATGAGTTCTTATACCCGGTTCAGAATCTTGTCGAGTGGCGTGACTGTCCAACCCATGGAAGTTGAGCCAAGTCTTTTTTTTTTGCACAGGTGAGGGATAGTTTTTAGCTCGAGGGGTGGCGTCCGCACGGTAGATCTCGCTCGCGATTTTTTCTACGTGTTCCCATACCCAATTCTAGATTCTGTGCGAGTGGCGTCGCTGGAGTACCTATACAAGCGCCACCAGGATTTTTTCCCACCGCTGAGGGGTGGCTTTTAGACCTTGGACGGCTTCCGCACGGTGGATCTCGCTCGTAACTTTTTCCATAAGTTCTTATACCCGGTTAAGAATCCTGTGCAAGTGGCGTCACTGGCAACCCCATGGAAGTGCCGCTGGAATTTTTTCCGTCCATAAGTGGTGGTTCTTAGCCCTGACGTAGCTTCCACAAGGTGGATCTCGTTCCCAATCTTTTCCGCAAATTCCTACACTCCATTCGAGATCCTGTGCAAGTCGCGCGCTGCAAAAACCATGGAAGTTCAACCAGGTTCTTTTTTTTTTTGCATCATTGAGGGATAGTTTCTAGCTCGGGGGTAGCTTCCGTACGGTAGATCTCACTCGCGATTTCTTCTACTATTTCCTATACCCAATTCTAGATCCTGTGCAAGTGGCGGCGCTGGACTACTTATAGAAATACCACTAAGATTTTTTCCCACCACTGAGGGGTGGATTTTAGACGTTGGGCGGCTTCCGCACGGTGGATCTCGCTCGTGACTTTTTCCATGAGTTCTTATACCCGGTTCAGAATCCTGAGCAAATGGCGTCACTGGCAACCCCATGGAAGTGCCGCTGGAATTTTTTCCGTCCATAAGGGGTGGTTCTTAGCCCTGGCGTAGCTTCCACAAGATGGATCTCGTTCCCAATCTTTTCCGCGAATTCCTACACTCGATTCGAGATCCTGTGCAAGTCGCGCGCTGCAAAAACCATGGAAGTTCAACCAGGTTCTTTTTTTTGCACCGTTGGGAGATGGTTTCCAGCTTGGGGGGTGGCTTCCGCGCGGTAGATCTCGCTCGCGATTTTTTTCACTAGTTCTTATACTCAATTCTAGATCCTGTGCAAGTGGCATTGCCTCAAAACCCATGGAAGACTTACTGTGATTCTTTTCACCGCTGAGCGACAGTCTTCGGCTGACGGGGTGGCCGTCATGGGGTGAATTTGGGTCACTGTGCTTCGATGGTGTAACTATTCGATGGTTCTTAAAATATCATCAGACAATATGTGATGATATTCCAACAGAACCAAAAAATTTCAGAAAGACAAAAAATTCCGATCCAGGATCGATCCAAACTTCTACCAGCTCTTATTTCATTAGATGTCGTTTCACTATACACAAACATTCCAACAAATCTAGCGATAGCGGTAATTGGCAAAAATTGGTCTAAAATAGAAAATCACACATCAATAAAAAAGAAGGAATTCTTGGAATCCATCAAAATCTGTTTAGACTCCACCTTCTTTGCACACAAAGATACTTTTTATAAACACAATTTCGGAGTAGCAATGGGATCTCCAATAAGTCCAGTTGTTGCTAACTATGTAATGGAACACTTAGAACAAAAGGTTATAAAAAGTTTACCATTTGACTTACTTTTCTGCAGAAGGTATGTAGACGACATACTAACATGTGTTCACAAGGATAATGTAGATTATCTTGTACAAGCTTTTACACTGAAGAAAATGCTATGCTAAAACGAACTATAAGGTACATAGTTGAAGCTCCATAGTCGGAGGAAATAAATAATAGTTTTGCTCACTATAAAACTGGAAAGTTGTATGATCGTTTCAACGTTAACAGTATCATAGAAATAAAGTAGTTAAAATAACTATAATAGTAGATAAGATAAGAGAGTTCAGGGCCACAGCATCCCTGATCTGCAGATCATCCCTGGACCACAGCATCCAGCATCCCTGGACCTCTGGAGCAAAAACTTAAAAAAAAAATTTTTTCTCATCTGTAGATCAGATCATCCCTGGACCTCTGGACCAAAAACTTTGAATTTTTTTTTTCCAACCAAACCTAACCCAGCCTATCTAGAACCTAACTTAGCCATGTAAGAGAGATTGATTGATTGATTGATTGAATTTATTTATGCCCTGGTAATCCATGGGGCAAAGTTAGAAATAAAGATGCTGATACTACACAATATGAAATACAATTTGATAGAAATAAAAGTAAATAGTACAATAATAATAGAATATACAGACAAAAGTAATGGCACAACAAAACATTAATGCAAAAGCAAAAATTACAACAAAGCAGAGTGCTTAACAATAACAAGATTAAAATTCACAATTAAAATTAAAAGCTAAAACCGAGATGAATACATCTAGAGATAAAATTATAGCTAAAAAGTAAACCTAACTAAGAACAACAAAAGCACGAAAAACAAGTGCAATTTAAAACTAAATAATTTAAAATATTGTAAAAGGGTGCCATCCACCATAACAATCAGGCAGCTAGACCGACTCCGTGTCAAGTTCAAAAAGGTGATCAAAGAGCTTATGTTTGAACAACCCCAAAGATCGGGAACTAGCAATATCACCAGGGAGTGAATGCCAGAAGTAAATGGCTGCAAGGCAGAACGAGTCGCGATATGTGGCAGTACGATGCAGCGGCACACTAAACACGGCTGAGCTCGATTGGCGAGTCGGGCGGCTATCAAGTGGCACATAGCGGATAAAAAGTTCGGACAAATAAGCTGGTAAGGTTCCCTGGAGGAGGTTGAACACAGAAATACCCAAATAGTATAGACGTCTTGAGCGGACCGAGAGCCAGCCTAACTGCCTGCGGTAAGGCGTGATGTGCTCATCGCGTCTAAGATTATACACAAATCTAATAGCAGTGTTCTGTAGACGCTGCAGAGTAGTGTTAAGCTCTCCAGATAAGTCATTATAAACTAGGCAACAATAGTCTAACAGAGGGAAAATGAGTGTTACAATAAGCCTAGCCTTCAGCTCACGAGAAAGGGCATTTCTATGATGCTTAAGCTTAAAAATGGAGAAGCTGACTTTATTGGACACTGCTAGGACATGACCACGCCAAGAGAGATTAGCCCGCATGATCACACCCAAATTTCGCACTTCATCCACGTACGGAAGCACAATACCATTAACTACGATGGGAGGGAGACTAGCTAGGTCCAACCGATTGATATAAACGGCACTTCCTGAAATTAGAACCTTAGATTTGGCCAGATTAAGTTTTAGACCATTGACTGCAGCATAATTGGCAATGACATTGACATCGTGCACAAGTTGCGCAATACCATCAGTAAGTTTGGCAGGAGGGCAAGTAAGATAAATTTGAGTATCATCGGCGAATATAAGATGCCGTGTGTAACGCAAATCAGCACCAATGTCATTTATAAATAGTGAGAAGAGCAAAGGACCTAGCACGGAGCCCTGAGGAACACCAGCGAATGTCGGCAGCCAGGATGAGCAATTACCGTGTTCATCAACCACAGCCTGAGACCTGCCTGAGAGGTAAGAGTGAACCCACCGCAAAGAATTTTCAGAGAATCCTAACTTTTTAAGCTTGCCCAGCAGTAAAAGATGATTAACCATATCAAAAGCCTTACTAAAGTCAAATAAGACTAAAATCGTGAGGCATCTGCCATCAACACCACGTCTTATGTCGTGGGATAACCTAAGTAATGCAGTTTGTGTGCTGAAGCCTGTTCTATAGCCAGACTGAAACGGATCAAAAAGGTTGTGATGGTTGACGTAGCGCAAAATTTGAGCATGCACAATTCGCTCAAATATCTTAGAGAGCTCACATAGGTTAGCGATCGGTCGAGTGTCAGACGCGGACCGCGGTGGGTTAACCTCGAGTAATGGTCGAATAAAAGCACGCTTCCAACACGATGGAAAGTAGCCTAACCTAAGACATTGATTAAAAAGTGACGCTAGTGTTACAGATATACTCGGAAGCGACTGATGTATTACAAAGAGCGAGACACCATCAGGACCAGAACTACGCAGGGGTGAGGTGGAAGATTTAATAACAGTGAAAACATCGTTCGGTGATACTGAAGAGAATTCAAAGGATGCCCTGTCTAAACATGCATTACCAGCAAGATCAATGAGGTTATTAAAAGCAGTAGAGTCAATAGTATTAAAAGCGTTAGCATCTAACCCAGAAGATGCTTTCGAGTAACTGACAAATGACGCGTTCAGTTGATCGGAAGAATAAAAGCTAAGCGGCGAAGTCGTACGGTGCTTAACAAGCCCTAGGTTGGCCAGCTCACGCCACAATTTCGCGCTGTCGGTAATCGCCGAGAGTATACGCCAGTTGTGATC
>OZ001258.1:15193884-15225603 GCA_963924015.1 Macrophya annulata
AGCAAAGTAGAACTTTAAGTCGTCATAAAACGGCTCACCCAAATACCAGTTGCCAGATGAACGTAGGCTGAGATTATTGAGACCTGCCTTCGCAAAGAATAAGTTGAGCTCGTCCACAGGTACAGCGAGTGGCTGATCAGAAGTACGAGACCGAATAAGACCTAGGCTGCGAAACTCTTTCCAGACCTCCCGTGGATCTTTGAGAGGACCTAGTTTACTAAGATAATAGACCTTCCTGGCATAACGCACAGCAAGTTGTACTTTGTTACGCAATGTTTTAAAGCTGGAATAAAGCAACGGAGATCTATTTCTACGCCATAGCCTACGAGCCTTGTTACGCTCAGCCATGAGAAGTTTAATTTCAGGGGTTAACCAAGGTGCAGGTGAGGAACGCGGGCGAACTACATGCAGAGGTGCCAATCGATCAAAACACCTGAGAATAGCTGCATTTAAAAATTCGACTTTATCGTCAATAGACTGCGAAAGGTAGAAAGAGTTCCAATCTAAGCTTTCAAGGTTTTCAATCAGACTTTGACGGTTAAAATTACGGAAATCGCGACAGGTGAACTCACGAGGCTGCTGGCGAGGTACCCCGACTCGGAAAGATGCGAAGATTAGATCATGTGCTGACAGGAACGAGACATCATGTTGACCAAAATCAATCACTTTATCTGCATCATCCACTATACAGAGATCAAGCCATGTGGAGGAATCCCTGAGAATGTGGGTCGGTTGATGCTGCACAAGGAAGAGATGAGAAGAATCCACAAAGCCACGAAGTTGCCTACTGTCGAAGGAATCCCTAGACATGTCAGTGTTAAAATCACCCATAATTATTACGTTGTTATATAAAGGCGAAAGATCAAGGTAACGAGTAATGAATTCATCAAGAAAACCGACATGCGGTGGCCGATACACCACAGCCAGAAGCAGCTTGGAAGCATTAGCAGGCAATACCTCGGCGATGATGAACTCAGGCTTGCGTGTATACGCTTCACCAGAGAGTCAAGGACACGAACCTGAATTGAGTTCTTAATATAAAAGCCAACACCACCCCCACCACGTCCGGTTCTATCGCATCGAAAGAGTTGATAACCGGGTAGCCGGACCATGTCATCAGGGATACTAGGTTTCAGCCATGTTTCAGACATACAGATGATGTGATAATCTGACCTGCGAAAGAAAGCACAAAATTCATCCCAATGAGCCATAAGAGATTGGCAATTTACGTGACAGACAGTGAGGAAGTCATGCCTTACAGAGGAGGTACTATCCATAATTGATGTTACATACCTTGTCCGTCAAACGCTTATTGAGAATGGGGCATTTCTTACCATCTAGGGCAGAGTGAGAAGACTCCTGATACTTGGCCGCCTTGCAGTTGAAGCAGCAAGGTGCGTCAGCCTTCTTAGTGCACTCCTTAGACTGATGAGACCCAGAACAATGCCCGCAACGAGATGCGGACTTGCAGTCCTTGGCCAGATGACCAAAAGCCAGGCATTTGAAACATTGACGAACAATGACGTGATCGTCAAACCGACACGACGAATATCTCAAATATATTCTAGGTTGAGCGGAACCACGTAAGCGCTTACGCACCTGAGGAGGAACTTCGATTACACAGCTAGACCGAGTATTGCCGTGTTTAACTGGGTAACGATAGATGACCTTTACATCGGGGTTATCCTCCCCACCTAAGTTCAAAGCCACAAACTCGGACCTTATATCATCTGCACTTAAGTTGGCAGGTACACCATGGACAATCAATCGAGGATTAAGCTCAAAGTCCTCCCTGACCTCGAGCCCCGCTTTAGCAAGTGCAGGGAGCGCGCGAACGGCATCAACATCTACCGAGCTCGCCTCAATACGAATGGCATTATTACTGATATTAGTCACACGATCAACCTTCATAGAAAGAGCAGCTGGATTAACAGCTTCAAAGACGGCTTTTTTAGTCGCAAGCGAAGTCGGAAAATTAGCGACAGCTCCAGCTTTGGGAGCAATAACAAAACGCGTCCTATTCGGGATATCGACGGTGGGTCCCCTAGGTACACGAACCTTGGCACTAGGCGCACGGGCCGCTGCGGCATAAGAAGGAGCAGAGGACGATAGAGACTGGGATAGAGGTAGAGAGGAAGAAACAGCATCCTTAACACCGTCGATGCACTCTTTTTTCGCACTACTAACGCACTCACGTAAGATTTGAGCACACGAATTCGAGACAGCCTCGACACAAGCACGCGACACATCAGATTTGCCGAGCAAACGCGAGTAGGCAATCGCAACAGTATTAAACGCAGATTGATAATCGAGGAAAACCTGCTGCAGTATTTTCTTTTTTCGACAGGATCTTTGGAAGATCTAAAATAATCTAAAAATTGAGCATCACGTTCGAATAACTCGTCGCGTAACGAACTAATATCGACAACATCACAGCCGGCAGAAGTTGTTGACATGTGTGCAGAGCGGGACAGACGACGCGAAGGCGTAGCTCTGACATCATCACAGTCCGACATTATCGACCGACACTAATGAGACGAGGAACTAGACTAATTAGATAGAAATTAGGCAAAATAGGTACACAAGGTGGCACCCGCGACGGCGGGATGCCGTAAACAAAGAGAAAAGACCGCCAAAATCACGACGAGCTAAGAGGTTAGCTTAGTGAAAACCTTCAAATATCACAGTCGGGAGACGAAAGAAAACACGCACTATTAATTCAGCACCGATCTAATCACATCGCCTATCAAAATTCACAATCAGATGACAGATATATCTCATAGAGAAACGAACAATGTGGAAATTATGAAGAACACACGCACAGACGTCTAACACCGGTTCTCTCAAGAGAGAGAGAGGGAGAGAGAGAGAGAGAGTGACATAGAGTACAGCAGAGCAGTGCAGAGTAGAGTGAGAAAAGGGGAGGTCGGGTGAATAATAAGATATTGATGTTCTATTCATTTATTATTATTTATTTTTCAAATCCCCTCATCCTGAGGAGTTAGTGGTTGCGGTATGCACTTGCCGCACCTGATGTGTGCACCATCATCGTTGGTTGTCGAGTGGCATACCGATTTGCCGGAGCTGCGGTCGATCCAGTCGGGTACCCATTCTCATCGTTAGTGAAATTTTCGAACTGTAAATTTTTCGCGAGGTCTATTGAACTGTGAATTTTCTACCTTTGCAGCGGTGAGTGCATATAATTATATTTAAGTAAAATATTGTCGCCAGTCTGGAAAATGCCTGTCTGGACACGTTCAAAGTGAATGCCTGACCTAATTAACACTAATGACCTTTGACGTCGTTAGTGAAATTTTCGAACGGCAAAATTTTTCGCGAGACTTATTGAACTGTGAATATTTCTGTCTTCGCAACGGTAGATGCACATAATTATATCCAAGTCAAAATATTGTCGCCAGTTCTAAAATTTTCGCATCGCTGCATCCAGAGTGAATACTTTGTGTAATTAGCACTGGCGACTAAATGTATGCATTAGTGGATTGGTTAAATTCATTGAACCATTAATTTTCGATTTTGCGATGCATATAATTACACCAGGGTTGAAGTATGCAAGTTTTCAAATTTTAACCTAGGGGGTATATGTATTTGAAGTAACGGTGGTGGGAGTAGGGGGCGTCATCGAGTCTTTGAGCCATGGTTTAACCTTCTGTACATTATTGAGGTGTGTATATAAGGTTCATGCTCAACATGGTGGTAATCATTCGTACGAGTTCTAACGTGCAAAGTAAACCTCAACAAACAATATTTCGAAATCATGGACGTGCAAGTATACTCTGATCTTCTCAAGTGTATGGAATGGGCCTACAACTTGTTGTCTATGGAGACCTCTAGACAAACAGGCGATGACATCGTCGTCGCACACTGGTGTAATATTGGCCAACAAAAAATTGAATCCCTGACTGATATTTTATCGCAACCCCACCTGCATGTAAGTGAAAAGCAGAAGATTCAAAACACAATTTCGCAAATTCGATCTTGGTGTGTAAAATTTCAACAATATCAAACACGAGCGGTCGTTGTTGGTGCGGGTGATATTGCAGTGAATAATATCGATGATCGTGTTCGATGGAGTGAGTTGAATAGTGTATTTGGTAGTCGAATTCGCACAGGCGTTGTCACAAATCTTAAACATACGGACGTGGGTGGATTCTTACTTGATGTTGGGGTTGTGGTAACTGAACATTTGAAAAATATACTATATGCCGAGGGGAACATCAAAGTAAATGTGATATTATCGTGCAAGTTTGAAAATGTGAAAAACGATGACGTCTGTGTGGAAATGAAGTATTTCAATACATGCAATATGCCTATTCTCTCATCAACGGATCTGAATAGCTGGTTCGGGGACAATATTGCTGGGATTCTGCTAACCAAGGTGGAGGACTTTGAACAACGAGATTCCGGATGGAGCATGGTTGAGATAATCAATGCCGTGATCAGCATCAACCGCTACGAACCTCTTCGTGGTGGACTTTCTACATTCACCATGCTACCGAGGGATATTCAGCTGAAGAAAGCGGTGGTGAACGTGAAGAACGACGATGATCGCTGTTTTCTATGGGCTGTTACGGCCGCTCGCCACCCGGCCACGCATCACGTATATAGGACCTCAAACTACAAGCCGTATATAAATGAGCTGAATTGTACAGGTATAAGTTTTCCTATGACTCTGCATGGCGTGGAGAAATTTGAAAAATTAAACAATCTTAGAATCAATGTATACGGTATTGAATCCGAAACTTTTTCACACCATGCAAAGTCTAAAAATAGTGTAATAGTTCCGCTTTATCTTAGTAAAAATTTAAACAGTTTAAACAATGATACGATTCATTTGCTTATGATCGAATCTAATTCTAATATTATGGAGCATGATGGTGACTTAAATGTTTTCAAACCAAATTTCCACTTTACTTGGATCAGGAATCTTTCGCGTTTGGTTAGCAAACAGCTGTCGAATCATAACGGCGCGCAATTGTTGTGCGATAGATGTTTGTGCCACTTTGCGATGCAAAGCGCCTATGAAAATCATAGACTAGATTGTGTAAATTCAAATAAAGTTCGAATGATGTTTCCAGAAAAAAAGGATTTAGAATTTTCAAATTTTCATAATAAAGGCACCGTGCCGTTTGTCGTGTACGCGGATCTTGAATGTATATTAAAACCGACGAGAAATGAATCTCAAGTGCATATTCCACACAGTGTGGCGTTTTATGTACATTGCTCATACGATGACAATTTATCCGAGTATAAAGACCACTGCGGGTCTGACTGTATCGAATGGTTCAACGCGCAGCTTCGCGATTTATCGGCGAAAGTAGAATCACGCATAAAAAATGTAATCCCGATGGAAAATTTAAATCAAGTGCAACGCGATCGACACATGCGCGCGAAAAATTGTTATATCTGTGAAAAACCATTTGAGGCAGATGAGAAAAAATGTCACGATCACTGCCATTTCACCGGTAAATATCGCGGAGCTGCTCACAATCGGTGTAACATAATTTTTAGTGAGAAACACACCATTCCGGTTGTATTCCATAATTTGTCGGGCTATGATTCGCATTTTTTGATTAAATCTCTGGCTACAACTTTTCCGGGCGATATCACACTGCTGCCAATCAATAAGGAGAAGTACATATCATTCACCAAGAGGGTTGGTAACAGTGATATGCATTTGAGGTTCATAGACTCGTTTCGCTTTATGGCTAGCGGGTTGGAAAAATTAGCTTCATATATTGACAATGCGGATAAAAAGATAACCGGCAAATATTACGAAAATTTGGAAGAATTTCAACTGATGACGCGTAAAGGTGTTTTTCCATATGAATACATTGATTCGTGGGAAAAACTTGATGGGGTAAATCTGCCCAATAAGAGAGATTTTTATTCTAAACTCAACGATTCGGGAATTAGTGATGCGGATTATGAGCATGCGAAGAAAGTATGGGCTAAATTTAACTTACGTACATTGGGGGAGTATTCAGATTTATATTTCAAAACGGATGTACTCTTATTGGCTGATATATTCCAAAATTTTAGAGATAGTTGCTTTAAAACATATCATTTGGATCCACTTCACTACTACACCGCACCAGGGCTTGCTTTCGATGCAATGTTAAAACACACCAAAGTGAGTCTGCAAATTTTGGATGACCCCGAAATGTTATTGTTTATCGAAAAAAGTATTCGAGGCGGTGTAGCACAGTGCTCCAATCGGTATGCAAAAGCAAATAATCGATTCATGGGCGCTGATTTTGATCCAAGTAAAGCGGAATCCTATTAAATGTATTTCGATGTAAATAATCTTTACGGTGCGGCTATGAGCGAGAATTTACCCAGTGGATCATTCGAGTGGGAACACACCTCTATTGATGTGATGTCCCTGCGCGATGATTCACCAATTGGATATATTCTCGAGGTTGATTTGGAATATCCGACAGAGCTCCACGAGCACCATAAAGATCTGCCACTCTGTCCCGAGTATTTTATTCCACCTGGCAGTAAGATTGCAAAGCTAGCAACGACACTTTTACCGAAGAAAAAATATGTACTGCATTACCGAAATTTGCAGCAATGCTTGAATTTAGGTATGCGGTTGGTTAAGGTGCACCGAGCCTTAAAATTCGCACAATCTCCATGGTTGAAATCGTATATCGACTTGAACACTGACATGCGAAAGCAGTCAAAGAATGAGTTTGAGAAAAACTTCTACAAGCTCATGAACAATGCGGTATTCGGCAAGACCATGGAGAATGTGCGAAAGCATAAGGAGGTGAAATTAATAACGAAATGGGGTGGTAGGGGTGGCGTGAGAGCTCTGATCGCACAACCAAACTTCCATAGCTGCAGTGTATTTGATGGGGACATGGTAATTATTGAATTGAATCACGTTCAAGTAAATTTCAATAAACCAATATATATCGGTGCAGCGATTCTTGATCTCTCGAAAATCTATATCTATAAGTTTCATTATAATTACATTAAGGCTAACTTCGCTAATAACCAAGCCAAGCTATTGTACACAGACACCGATAGTCTTATTTATCAATTTAGTGTGCCTAACATCTATGATATCGTCAAACGTGATGTTAACGCGATGTTTGATACTTCGGACTACCCGCTGGACAATGTCTACGGTATCCCGCTGATGAATAAAAAACGCCTTGGTCTAATGAAAGATGAAAATAACGGAAAAATCATGACCGAGTTTATCGGGTTACGCGCCAAACTTTATTCATTCAAAACTATGGGTGAGGGTGATAAAAAACGCGCCAAGGGTGTAAAGGGGTCTACATTAAAAACTATCACGTTTGACGATTATAAGCGGTGTCTGATTGAGTATAAGAATTTGGCTAAGCCTCAATGTCTGATTAGGAGTAGGCAACATATCGTTAGCACCATCATGCAAAATAAATTAGCGCTAAGCTGGCGTGATGATAAGCGGAACTTAATACCCGGTCAAACCGATACCCTTCCTTGGGGTTTGATCGATAGTTTGTAAGATTATTTGTCGGAAAAACCGAAGTGTAAAAATATATATTATTGATTGATTGATTGATTTTGAATGCATGGTTAGCATTTTTATGATTATTATTTGTAAATATATATGTAAATAAAATGTGAATATGATGAATATATATTTTTTCCGAAATTATTTGAGGGCAAAAATAATGTAAATATGTTATTGGTAGTAATAGTAAAAACATAAGTGTTCTTATTTTTTCCAATGTCTGATTGAAATTCATATGATTATTTGTAAATATATGTGTATAATAAAAGAAAATGTAAATATGATGATGAATAAATTTTATTTTTTAATTTTTTGAAAAGAAATGTGTAAATAAAATAATGTAAATATGTTATTATTTTATGTATTTAAACGTTTATATGATTATTTGTAAATATAAATGAATCAACAACAACAATGACATAAATATAAATTTTATTTTATTGATAATAAATATATTTCAATTTTACATGTCTGTTGCACTTATCCAACTATTGTGTGAACTGCCAAAACCCAACCATTTTACATACAGTCTATCTCCACGTTTACGCAACACTTTTTCCACAAGATAGCCATCGGGGTAGCGAACTTTGTTGAGCTCCTCTTCATAGAAGCCACCCTCGATTGGCTGCTTCAGGTAGTCGGTGAGTTTGTATGTTGGTGGATTGGTATTTTTCACTTCGGTAACGATGAATATCTCAGTTGTCCAATTCGGTGTGTAGCCTTTTTCGAAAACATTTTTATACTTGCTAATTCGAACCTTATCGCCAACTTTGAATTTTCGCTTTCGTTTGCTTCTTTTGATCTGACGCGGTTTGTACACACTTCGATATATCTGTTTTTCATTGCTAGTCGTAACATTTTTCGGTTTCATTCCAATCGTACGATGTTTAGTGCTGTTATATGATTCAACCAATTCCGATAGAATATCGATCCACTTGTGAGAGCCCCGCAGAGTGAATTGCTTCCACATTTTATTTTTCAATGTTCGATTAAAACGTTCGCATATCGATGCCTTCAAGTTGCTGAAGGTGGAGTACATGTTTATCCCATAATGTTTCATAAGAGTTTTGAATTCGCTGTTATAGAATTCTTTACCTTGATCGACGTGTAGATGTTTCGGTACGCGACCGCGGGTTAACACCGATCTCATGGCAACCATTACATCTCTACCACTTTTGCTCTTGATGGGTACACCACATGAAAACTTTGAAAATATATCGATAACCGTGAGCAGGAATTTATAACCATTATTGACGGGTGCGTAGGCTGACATATCGACAAGATCAGCTTGCCAGGTCTCATCCAACCCACGTATGTCAACATAGCTTTGAGTATAATTACGGCGAGCAGATCTATGAAGTTCACTTGCTATCACCTCCTTCATGCCACCATGCTTGTAGCTGCTTTCTGATGTATTTGTTGCAGTCATGGTTCAAACTCTATGTTTTCTGTATGATGCTCTCACTCGGCGAAGATCTCGTCATGAAAAAGTTTGTCATCTTCACGCTGGTGTTTTATAAGCGGTTAGTCCTTTCTCCGCACTCTCGAGGTCAATTGGTTGAGTAATCGAGTATGCACGGACAGGAGCAGCGTTCGATCCGCATCTATACCTCTCACGATGTGTGATTCGAGGGATGCGGTTTCAACCTTTGACAATCTACTATCCACATATTTCACAAACTGTGACGTGTGAGCAGCGAAATTATAAATGTCCTCATATATCGCATCTTGCAGCTTTCTATTTTGAATGATTTTTCTCTTCTGAGCAGCGAGGTCGGTTTGAATGGTATTAATGTTTGCATTT
The DNA here is from genome assembly GCA_963924015.1 of Macrophya annulata. Classification (NCBI taxonomy): domain Eukaryota; kingdom Metazoa; phylum Arthropoda; class Insecta; order Hymenoptera; family Tenthredinidae; genus Macrophya; species Macrophya annulata. Next base: position 15,203,220 of record OZ001258.1, read on the forward strand.
AGAGTAAGGAGTTTAGTTTCAAGTGCATTGATATCACTGCGTTGTTTTATAATCATTCTCTGCTCCAGAGAGGTGAGTTTTAGCTCGAGTGCATTATATTTGATTTCAAACGCTTTCAGGGAAATAGCATCGGTTGGCTGTTGTGGATCCGCAATATTACACAACCGTTTGTTGTCTATATCATAATTATCGTCTGGGGTAAGTTTAAATCCAATACCAGGAGGACCGCGAGCACCTCCTCCTCCTCCTTTCACCAACTGCCTACCAAAGACGTCTATGCTCATCGTTCAACGCTCGATACTCAAATGAAAATTTTCGTTGTTGATTCTGTGTTAATAAATGATTCCGGCTTCACGTAACTCTTCAATAATGGCTGATATTTCATTGGAATGACTGGTATTACCAGCTGCTTGGGATGCCATGAGTAGCCGAAGGCGATCAATAAGTTCATTAGGATCATCCCAGTATACATAATCCAACCTCTGTCCCTCTTTTCGTGCAATCTTATAGTCGGGTAAACGGCCGCCTGATTTTTTTTCCTCAGTTTTCTTCTTCTGTGTGGATGCGTGAATGTGTGGGCCTATGAAATCCCTGTACTTAGCACTTTTGATATCTTCACGCGGGCTTCTGTTGGCTTGGTAATATTTTCGATCAGCGTTCGTTCTCTTTAGAATTTTAACATAGTTTCTCCTATCATCCACTTTCACGATAGCCGGATTTGGTGACTTTTTGAATAATAGTTCGAGCAATCCCGGCGTGCTTTCATAGGTCTTGTCGCCCACGTATATCAAATCATCGTGAAAATTGATGTGTGAATCACCAATCATCATTCCATGCAACAACTTTCGAACACCATATTTCTCATCCAAGTTCTTCCGCCCAGCCAATGTGGTAAACATCTCCAGATAGTGAGCCACTTTATCGTCCACTTTTCGTTTAGGTGTACTTGTAGCAGCGGGGAAGTCGCCAGGTACAACTGTATCATCGCTATTGTCCTCATCATCATCATGACGCTGAAGTTAGCCGCCGGTTTCAGCCGCAGAGCGCGTGAAACCAGGAACGAATAGGCACCGGGGGCCCCGGACCTTAAAATATCCATCTCTGCGTTCTAGCGTGTATAACGCATAATTATTAGCTGAAAGGGCACTTGAATTATAAACTATCGATACCAATGTGTAAAATGTATTTTTTACAACCCCTTCAGAGTTTTCCGCGAATCGGCCGCACGATTTAAGTGTAAAGATATTAGAAAAATACCTATATTATTTTTTATCTCGAAAACTAGTACGCGTTCCCTGACCAATCTTAGTTTACCATTTCGAGGACTGAAAGTAGTATTTTTAAGAATTTTTACAACCCCTTCAGAGTTTTCCGCGACTCGGCCGCACGATTTAAGTGAAAATATCAAAAAAATACTTATATTATTTTCTATTTCGGAAACTACTACGCGTTCCCTGACCAATCTTGGTTTACCATTTCGAGGACTGAAAGTAGTATTTTTAAGATTTTTTACAACCCCTTCAGAGTTTTCCGCGGCTCGGCCGCAGGATTTGAGTGTAAAAATATTAAAAAAATACCTATATTATTTTTTATCTCGAAAACTACTACGCGTTCCCTGACCAATCTTGGTTTACCATTTCGAGGACTGAAAGTAGTATTTTTGAGAATTTTTACAACCCCTTCAGAGTTTTCCGCGACTCGGCCGCACGATTTAAGTGTAAAAATATCAAAAAAATACTTATATTATTTTCTATTTCGGAAACTACTACGCGTTCCCTGACCAATCTTGGTTTACCATTTCGAGGACTGAGAGTAGTATTTTTAAGATTTTTTTACAACCCCTTCAGAGTTTTCCGCGGCTCGGCCGCAGGATTTGAGTGTAAAAATATTAAAAAAATACCTATATTATTTTTTATCTCGAAAACTACTACGCGTTCCCTGACCAATCTTGGTTTACCATTTCGAGGACTGAAAGTAGTATTTTTGAGAATTTTTACAACCCCTTCAGAGTTTTCCGCGACTCGGCCGCACGATTTAAGTGTAAAAATATCAAAAAAATACTTATATTATTTTCTATTTCGAAAACTACTACGCGTTCCCTGACCAATCTTGGTTTACCGTTTCGAGGACTGAAAGTAGTATTTTCAAGATTTTTTACAACCCCTTCGGAGTTTTCCGCGGCTCGGCCGCAGGATTTGAGTGTAAAAATATCAAAAAAATACCTATATTATTTTTTATCTCGAAAACTACTACGCGTTCCCTGACCAATCTTGGTTTACCATTTCGAAGACTGAGAGTAGTATTTTACGAATTTTTACAATCCCTTCAGAGTTTTCCGCGGCTCGGCCGCAGGATTTGAGTGTGAGAATATTTAAAAAAAAATACTTATATTATTTTCTATTTCGAAAACTACTACGCGTTCCCTGACCAATCTTGATTAACCATTTCGAGGACTGAAAGTAGTATTTTTGAGAATTTTTACAACCCCTTCAGAGTTTTCCGCGACTCGGCCGCACGATTTAAGTGTAAAAATATCAAAAAAATACTTATATTATTTTCTATTTCGGAAACTACTACGCGTTCCCTGACCAATCTTGGTTTACCATTTCGAGGACTGAGAGTAGTATTTTTAAGATTTTTTACAACCCCTTCAGAGTTTTCCGTGGCTCGGCCGCAGGATTTGAGTGTAAAAATATTAAAAAAATACCTATATTATTTTTTATCTCGAAAACTACTACGCGTTCCCTGACCAATCTTGGTTTACCATTTCGAGGACTGAAAGTAGTATTTTTGAGAATTTTTACAACCCCTTCAGAGTTTTCCGCGACTCGGCCGCAAGATTTAAGTGTAAAAATATCGAAAAAATACTTATATTATTTTCTATTTCGAAAACTACTACGCGTTCCCTGACCAATCTTGGTTTACCATTTCGAGGACTGAAAGTAGTATTTTCAAGATTTTTTACAACCCCTTCGGAGTTTTCCGCGGCTCGGCCGCAGGATTTGAGTGTAAAAATATCAAAAAAATACCTATATTATTTTTTATCTCGAAAACTACTACGCGTTCCCTGACCAATCTTGGTTTACCATTTCGAAGACTGAGAGTAGTATTTTACGAATTTTTACAATCCCTTCAGAGTTTTCCGCGGCTCGGCCGCAGGATTTGAGTGTGAGAATATTTAAAAAACAATACTTATATTATTTTCTATTTCGAAAACTACTACGCGTTCCCTGACCAATCTTGATTTACCATTTCGAGGACTGAAAGTAGTATTTTTGAGAATTTTTACAACCCCTTCAGAGTTTTCCGCGACTCGGCCGCACGATTTAAGTGTAAAAATATCAAAAAAATACTTATATTATTTTCTATTTCGGAAACTACTACGCGTTCCCTGACCAATCTTGGTTTACCATTTCGAGGACTGAGAGTAGTATTTTCAAGATTTTTTACAACCCCTTCGGAGTTTTCCGCGGCTCGGCCGCAGGATTTGAGTGTGAAAATATTAAAAAAAAAATACTTATATTACCTTCTTCAAAAATTTTTCAAAACAAAAATAAGTCATCGCAAACTTCCGGAAGTCGGATTTTTCCGAAGTCCCACAAGTAAAAATTTGCTGAGTGCTCAAAATTCAGAGAAAAAAAAAATCGACCAAATGTCGTATATACTAATTGATTCAGAATTTCACGAGATGAATTTCTGTGGTATCAAAAAAGTAACGATTTTTTTTGTTGGATGTTTAAAAAATTGGAAAACTTTCAATTCCCTTTTTATTATAGAAATTTTTTTTCACTATTATTGTATTGCATCGTTTATATAAGTAGTTGAAAAAAATTATCCAACCGTGAATTTCATTTTTTTCCAGTTCTTTTCTATTTTTCAATTAACAATAAGTGATTTTCACTTTTTTCGAATTTAAAATTCGAAAAAATTTTTTCTCAAAGCTGCTGATTTTTTTCCAGGCAGATTCATGAATTACTGAGAAAACGAAAAAAAAAAAAAAAAAAGTTAAAAATTTAAATCGGTTCCCGACTTACAGCCTTTTGTTTATCCGCGCGCGGGCGAAATCAAGCGCTTTTATATGTCACGACACGTCCTCGACCAATCGCATGTGTGAGGTATTAAACGGGTCGTAGATGAGACTGAACACGGGACGTCGAAGAGTTTATGTTCCAGGCGTAAGGGTGCGTTTGCGAACTATATACTTTCGAGCAACCAGTGCATGACCTGTAGCGCTTATAGGCCATTATGGCTGAGTGAGAAACAAGAGAGCGGTTGTTTTCTCAAAGAGCAGAGTATACGGCGGTGCGGCACTTGCATAAACGCACCTCACTCAGTTCGGCCAGTATCGGCACACGGCATTACTAGGTGTGAGCTAAGAGAGCGTGATTCATCGGAAGAGCTTGAAGAAGTTGTAGCATTTATTACAGCCACGACCAACAAAATTACTTTGGCTTCTCATGAGTATATTGGTAACAATATTTGTCGTGAATCGCCACATTATTCAAAATCCGTTTTGTTAAGGGGAAATGTGTGTAGTACAGTGAAACATACAATAGCCCTTGTTGACTTTCATTTTCTTTCATAGGTTGTTCACATTTCGTTGTAATAATTTCTTATACTTATACTTATTATCTTTGGATGATTTATGCTTTATTTTGTACTTATTTTATTTGTGTCAGCGAGTCATCCATTTTTTTTTCTGCAAACCACGTGTTATTGACATACTAATTCACAGATTATTTTATTTTATAATTCATTTATATAACTCTACCACTTAAGTTAGTTTCAACGATCTTTGTATCAATTGTTAACTTTTTAGAATAGTATTATATTTGTTCATTGTCTTCATACCGCTTTTATTTATTGTTCGAATTATAATTTCGAAAATTGCTATGTATACCTAAGAATAAAAACCCCAGTGACGGCTTCAAATTCGGTGTTCATAGTACCTAACTCTCTTGGGTATTCCTTTCCTCCACTGTTCGATGTTAGGTTTAACTTTGAGTGTAAGTTTTTGGATTGATAAGTTCGCACGCTATCTCGCGACAGTATTACATTACAACGATATATATTCTTTTCATTATTGATACCTAATTAGTTTGTTTTCCGTTATTGATACAAAATATAATATCATGCCATTGTTTTGACTAGTTTTATAAGGCTATAACTTTGCGTTGTCCATACACATTACGTATTACATCTCTACATTAAGGTATTATTTTCGGGACACTATTTCATATTGTTTATTCCTCATACCTGATTTGATTGAAAAACGTATGCTTAAATACGTGTGGTGTACCGATTTATCAAAGCAAGATGTTATACGAAAATGAAATTTTAGCAAATGTCATAGGAGACTTATGTCCTGAAAGTACTGATCCGCTGGAGTTTTTAAATGACTTATTGCACGCGTCATACAAAACTAATAATTGTATTTGGCGTACGATTTGCAGTAAAGTTTTGAATACAAACTCGTGCCAGAAAACGATTAAAAAACATACCCCGGCGTGGTACCAACGATTTAAAAGACATTACATATCCATAAAACACTTAGTTGTTGCTCGACGGAGATTAGAAAATGGAGAGCACAATGCTGCATCGAAGGAGCAACAGCTGGATGACAATGTTGTTATTTTACCCATAAACAATTTCAAAAATTTAGTCGAGTCGCTAGAATCAGAATACGATGTTAATGAGCGTAATAGTTTACTCTCCATGGAGGAAACTGACCATGCGAATGTTCCATTAGACTCTACGGACACACAAGAATCGCCAGCCAAATCGAATGTTTGCCACGAATCGATTATGACATGTAACAGCGATAACTCTGGTGACGAGCACGGAGATAGTGACGTTAGTATACAGGGTGAGAGTATAGTACTTCCGCGAATATTTTGGGAAACTTATGTCGGTGCCGACGGCAAATTAAAGAAAGGCTGGTGCGATGAATTTAACGAATTCTTCAAAGCAATTTATCTACTTTGCATCATTTCTTTTAAAAGGCACAGATGTCATGTTGAGGAGAAAACACGAAAAAATAAGGCGGTTCCATTTTATGCTGACGCACATTGTAAAAACTCTTCTTGTACCACGTTCAGATTTATAGTTGATGATAAGATCGCTGCTCCGCACAAGGATAGGGAAGTTAAAGTTTTCATGAGTAAAGAAATCTGTCATAATTCCAGCGAAATTCATCGACGTCGCGTGCGTTTCCATGTACGATCCCAGATTGCAGAGCAATTGAAATGTTATACACCAAGCGCCTTAAAACTTACACTACTCAGCTCAGTGTCTGACAAAGTATTGCAAGCGGGCAACAGGAATGATGCCCTGGACTTGCAATTACTTCAGAAGATATCGAGTGAGAATAACACTAGACAAGACCTGGACAAAGATGACGTACGCTTCCTACAAAAACTGGCAGTACAATTCAAGGAAAAATGGCCAGGAACAAAGTGCCCGGGATACATCCAAGAAATTTCTATGGAACCATTCTACATTATTCTTTTTGCCGAAGAAGTCTTAAATTATTTAGCGTCGCTCAAGCACCAGGAGGTATTTTTATACTTAGATGCGACGGGTTCAATGATCAAACCTCCTTCATTTGTCAAAAAGCAAATCCTCTATTATGCGCTAATTTTGCCAGGATCTACAGAGTACGGTCCTCTTCCTATTGCGGAGTTCATTTCATCGATGCACAATGTCTTCTACATTGCTCGATTTTTAGAAACACTTGTTCACCAGCTGAAACGAATAACTTCTCGTAAACCGTTAGTGGACAAAATAGAAACCGATTTCAGTCTCGCCCTCATACAATCAGTGCTGCAGACCTTTAATAAACTGACTTTAGCGGAATATCTTAGGGTTGTATACGAAGAGATAGAAAACCGAAAACCGATATCGGCATTGACAGTGCTTCACATTTGTTCTTCGCATTGTATCAATACCGTATTGCGAAAGTTGAAAACTTGTTTTATAGAAGCTCATCAGCTAACAATGGCAGCAACTGTCATTACAAAACTGATTCATTGCGTGTCTTTGGAGGAAGCGGTTCAAATTGTGTATCATGCCATAAAGATTTTTGGATCAGAATATGAGCCTCATGATCTGCACAAAAGTTTTGCAGTGGTTCGCGATTGTGAAACATCTACCGTTGTAGACTACAGTGACATTGTCGATCGACCAGAAGCAAGAGACGATGATGTAGAGACCAGAAAAAGTTCACCGTTTTATAAACTCTTCAATGATGTGAAAATCTCGGCTCTATCTGGACAAGAGCAAACATCGATTAAAAATGAATATCACTCAGAGGAGTTTGTAAAATACTTGACAGAATTTTTGCTGCCCTACTTTCCACTGTGGTCGGCTGTTCTGATTAAACGGTATGGTATTCTCAGAGATAGTAATGCCTGCATTGAAAATTGGAACAAAATACTCAAACACCTAATATTTCGCGGGAAATTACCAGACCGTGCACCGAGAGTAGTGCGGCACATTGAAGCCGGTTTGAAGTCACGAGTTCGTGAAAGAATCTATCCTCTATCATGCGCAGCATCCAAAAAAGCGACAAAATCTGCAAAAAGGATAAGGATATCGGACATGAGTAGACGTAAGAGACAGGTTGGTAAGAAGAATAAGACGTCTGAAAAGATACAGTATGAGACTAGTGATTCTGACTATTCTGTAGAAACTAGTAAAGAGAAAAGAAATCTACAAGTAATATATTCTGCAAGAACAAAAGAAGAAAGGGCTACTTCAATTGCTTCTTTAGACAAAATTAGTGACGCAGAAGAATCTTGGAAAGACACAAAAAAAGGTCGCTTAAACAAATTTTTCAAAGTTTCGCGTATTTTATCCCAAGGTGGAACTAAAAAACCAAAACCGCGCGTAAAGCTAGGGCACTTGCAGGAAAGCTATATTGAGATTACGCCAACAGACACAAACGTTGTAGAGCTTGATACGTCTAATTTACCTTGTGTGGATGAGACCAATGTTGAAATAGGAGCTGCATCACCTGAAAGACTTTCCCAAAGTGAAGAGGTCACAGGTGATGTGGAAGTCAATTTATTCGACGACAATATCGAATATCCAAAAGGATTTCCCGAAATTGAAAAAAATATTGGCGGTATCGCTATCACCTCTCACTGTTTTAAAACATTGAAGCCAAACGCATGGCTCGATGATAATGTCATCAACGCATTTTTCTTAATACTGTCTGTTATTGCAGGCAGAAAACTTGCCAAGGTTCTCCCGTTCGAGACATTTTTAACAGCTACCTTGATTGAACATCGTCGGATAAGCGTGGGATATCAGAAATGGGTACATGCTTGTGATATGTGGAACCACGATATTTGGTTGCTACCAGTGTACCACGCTAACCATTGGACGCTTTTCGTAGTGATCCCATATCACAAGACATTTCTTTATTTAGATTCCATGCTCGGCCCACCTCCTGCAAATTTTATTGACTTGTTCTGTTCTTTTCTGAGCCTCCATCCACATCCGAACCTTAGGAAAGGAAAGGAAGTAAATTGGTCGCAGTGGACGCTGTATACACCAAAAGATATCCCAACGCAGTTGTCAACAGATGGAAGCACGTGGGGGAACTGTGGTGCTCACATTTGCGAGTGGGCCTATTTAATTTGCACAGGTTCCTTCGTAGCATTTAGTGAAAAAAATATGCCTGGTGTAAGGAAAGGCATTGCGAGGATTCTAGCCCATGTCAATGTGAATGCGACATTGGAGAACAGAGTCACCAACTTACGGCACATTATACTTACGGACAACGAGCCGCTAATATTAAAGATATCCAATAAACATGTGATCCGAATTCGGAAAACAATTCCAATGGGCTCCGATAGCACGTACGAGTACTGTGCATCATTGCACAAGCTCATTTGAGCCATTCAAATTAGACCATAGATATAAGAAAGTTGACAAGATCCATACGCGATTCACATACGTATACTTTTCATTATTAAAACGTTTGCTTTTTAATTTTGAATCATTTTGAAATGTGATGTATTTTTCGATAAGATGAAATTACACGAATGAATTATATGAATATTATACGAATGTTTTAAAAATATTTTTACACTTAAATCGTGCGGCCGAGTCGCGGAAAACTGAAGGGGTTGTAAAAATTCTCAAAAATACTACTTTCAGTCCTCGAAATGGTAAACCAAGATTGGTCAGGGAACGCGTAGTAGTTTCCGAAATAGAAAATAATATAAGTATTTTTTTGATATTTTTACACTTAAATCGTGCGGCCGAGTCGCGGAAAACTCTGAAGGGGTTGGAAAAATTCTCAAAAATACTACTTTCAGTCCTCGAAATGGTAAATCAAGATTGGTCAGGGAACGCGTAGTAGTTTTCGAAATAGAAAATAATATAAGTATTTTTTTTTAAATATTCTCACACTTAAATCCTGCGGCCGAGCCGCGGAAAACTCCGAAGGGATTATAAAAATTCGTAAAATACTACTCTCAGTCTTCGAAATGGTAAACCAAGATTGGTCAGGGAACGCGTAGTAGTTTTCGAAATAGAAAATAATATAAGTATTTTTTTGATATTTTTACACTTAAATCGTGCGGCCGAGTCGCGGAAAACTCTGAAGGGGTTGTAAAAATTCTCAAAAATACTACTTTCAGTCCTCGAAATGGTAAACCAAGATTGGTCAGGGAACGCGTAGTAGTTTTCGAGATAAAAAATAATATAGGTATTTTTCTAATATCTTTACACTTAAATCGTGCGGCCGATTCGCGGAAAACTCTGAAGGGGTTGTAAGAAATACATTTTACACATTGGTATCGATAGTTTATAATTCAAGTGCCCTTTCAGCTAATAATTATGCGTTATACACGCTAGAACGCAGAGATGGATATTTTAAGGTCCGGGGCCCCCGGTGCCTATTCGTCCCTGGTTTCACGCGCTCTGCGGCTGAAACCGGCGGCTAACTTCAGCGTCATATCATCATCATCATCATCATCCGCAGCATGAACATCATCATCATCATCATCATCATCATCATCATCATCATCATCATCATCATTCATACGATCGTCAAATTCCATGGAAACATCTGATGGCTCCATCTTTGCCTCCTGCTTCATTTCCTGCTTTATTTCCTGCTTTATCTCCTGTTTCATCTGCTTTTTCTGCATCGTCTTCTGCTGCTGCTGCTGTTGCTTTGAAGTATCCACCAATTCTCGCAATGGTGTTACTATGGGCTTGAACATTTCACCCATAACCACCTCGCTAGTATCTCTGTTCAACTTTATCTGTTTATGTTTGCGTCTAATCGCATCGCTAGCCTTTGCTATTTCATTCAACACATCGTTGTGTCTACGAATCTTGTCACCGTCCATGTTAACGCTTTGGTGTGTATAGCGTGACTGTGTAAATTTAGCGAATCATTTTTAATTTATGTCTATGAAGCAATCGAAACCTTTCCTGTACCGCCCATCGTCGATTTCACAGTCTTTGTCGATGACGATAAAGCTATATTTGCCATCATTCCAACATGCCGAACACAAATCCTTAAATCGTTGATATGTCATGTCGGTGTTTACATGATCATCGTATATGTGTTTCAAATTCATTTCATCTTGACGAAAAAGTACCAATAAGTTTGCATTGTCTCGCACAAGATGTTTTGGGATACGTGCATATGTTTGACAAAGATAAAAGCTATCCACATCTCTGTGTCTCCCCATGCAGAAATATGCACGAATATTATCCTGCTTCTCGCATGCCACATCATCGAAGATCATAATTGAATTGGGGCGCGCATCCTCCGGCTTCACAACTTCCTCATGCTCACCAAATGGGAAATAACCCACACCCTTCACGGGTTCTAGTAACTTTCGCAAGAACTCATATTTTGGTTGAATGAGTGATTTCGAATAGACATAAATATTTTCAAATCTCAGCCCATTATCGTGGGTAATGAGTGTGAGTAGTGCATTAGTTTTTCCACAATTGGATGGCCCACAGAAAACGGCTCTCACACTATTCGGTAGTAATTTTCCATGACGTTTCCCCTTCTTTTTCTTCTCCTCAACCAAGTCATCAAAATTCCCCACGGGTAGTTTCGTCGTTTGATCGCGAAATTTCATGATGCACGTTTAACGCTCCAAAGCAAACTAATATATTTATCTATAAAATATACGCTTTTATTGAATTCGAGTCAGTTGTTATTCGGCTATGGATGATCGCACAAGTAGGAAATGCGGGAGAGGTTTCATAAACAAAGTCATCAATAATCTCCCGGTTGAGTTGCATGTACCTGGATATCAGTATTGTGGACCTGGAACAAAATTAGCGAAGAGGTTAGCTCGCGGTGATTCGGGAATCAATCCTCTAGACGCTGCCTGCAGGGAACACGACATTGCATACTCGAAGAATCGAGAAAATATCACAGCACGCAATGAGGCAGATAAAGTGCTCGCCGAGAAGGCTTGGCGTCGAGTTCTAGCCAAAGACGCAGGTGTGGTTGAAAAAGCTGTAGCCTAGGGAGTTACCAACATCATGAAGACCAAATCAGAACTCGGTATGGGGTTGGAATCGAAAAGTGGCGTGAAAAAGATGAGTGAGAAGAAGAAGAAGACAACGACCTGCAATTCAATTATTCGCGGGGCAAAGAAATCAATGAAGATAGTACGAGTACCGCGTGTTTTACCAATCCCCAAGAAAATCGGCGGTTTCCTACCATTTCTTATCCCAATTTTGTCCGCCCTCAGCGCCACTGGGGCTCTGGCTGGCGGTGCTGCAGGTATAGCAAAAGTGGTTAATGAGGCTCGCGCTAATAAGCATCAATTACAAGAGGCTAAACGTCATAATGCGACAATGGAGTCGATCGCGTTGGGGAAAGGACTATACCTGAAACCGCACAAGAAGGGTATGGGGTTGTATTTGAAGCCCGCAAAAAACTGATTAAGCTACCACACCGAGCTCTCACCAACATCGATTTACAGAAATATGCCAAAGCTATGAAAATCCCATATTTTCGCGGTGTTTTCATGCGAAATGATCTGCCTCATTCAGGCCCGAGAAAGCGCGAGTGTGCAATTATTAATCTTGATGATAAAAATGGGTGAGGTACACATTGGGTAGCGTATAGAAAAAATGACGATGATGTCATTTACTTTGACAGTTTTGGTGATTTACAACCTCCTCAAGATCTTCTGGAATATCTTGGTGTAGGTAGCGTGAAATACAATCATAGGAGATATCAGGAATATAACACAGTGATTTGTGGACACTTGTGCCTCAAATTTCTCAGCGAATCAACTATAAAATGAAGAAGATGTAAAAGTGTGGCATCAGTCATGTCTGACTCGTTCATGTTAACGCTATCGGGGACATCCTCCGCGCTGAAGGCTCAATATTTTCCGCCAATCGAGCTATCGCCGACGAAAGACTATGTTCTCGGACTCGTGGAATTCTTAACATTCAATTCAATCCCTAATATTGAAGAGGGTTGTAATAAACTTCACATAGTCAGACGGAGAGGCGGTGATATGGATTCGGGAGAACTGGAAATTTTCACAATACCCACGGGTAGCTATAAAATTGAAGATATCGATAGGTATTTGAAGAAGATACTGCCCGACGATATCAAAATTGATCTAAAAGCTAAAAACAACGAGTTGCATAGTGAAATTGAGTGCAATCAAATAGTGGACTTTAAGCCTCATGATTCTATTGGTCGATTGCTTGGATTTAAACCGAATCGTCTTGCGAGCGGTATTTTTCATAAGTCTGAATTACCCGTGGCCATACTCAAAGTCAATGCCATACGAGTCGAGTGTGATATAACTATGGGCGCGTATACCGTGAGAACCAGGTGAAACCATATGGTCGGAGCGCGCAGGCGCCGAAAAATACGAATTTTATGGGGATAGCCAACTCGTTACACTAGAAAATCCCTAGGGTATTTCGGTGGTTAGCTCAGCAGTAAATTGTTGAACTCGGCAGCCATTGTAGATGAAAAACAGCCGCTCGGCAATACTTCGCGGGCGGTTATGACATGTTTGGTTATGTTTGTCTTTTTGACGCAAATGAGAAATAAAATGAATGAAATCCACGTGAAAAGGCTACAAACAGTTATTGAAAATTACTCTGTTAATTGAAAATAATTTATTCCAATTTAATTAATTAACTAGCTCTAATGTGTAGTCAGTTTATGTTCGCTGCTTCGGTTCTGACTGGAAATAAAATGAATTACATTACGTTGAATTAAACCTACGTGAAACAGCTGCAGACATTTATTAAAAATTACTCAGTCAGTTGAAAATAAAAATTTAATTCAATTTATTTATTTAACTCCAAAATTTAGTCAGTTTCCAATCGGTTGTGTTCGTTGGTTGTCGGCTTTGATGAAATATAATGTGAATTCAACATCATGCAAAATTTAATAATTTATTCAGAATAATTGTTCCCTAAAATAATTAGTTCAATGGAAACGACAAATTATGTATGTACTTGGATAAGGCTTGAGTGAATTGAAACAGGTAGGTGAGATCAAATTTATTAAAAAACTACAAGTTGATACAATATGGTAACAGAATTACAGCATTAACGTATTTTAACAAACAATTGTCTAATTGGTAGGTGTGATGGCGTCTCTCATCGTTTGAAACGTCCACATCCGTCAAACCTTGGGCTGTGTAAAAAACTACAAGCAGATCGAAATGTCCCTGTAAAAAAAATAGGTGCTGTTTAATGCAATTTAATTTTTGAGAAACATCAGTATTGAAAGTGTGTCAAGTGATAATAATCAAAGTTCGGTGATATCAGTAAAATCAGTAGTAAATTATAACTAATAATAATTGATATAACTAGCCATAAACGTTTGCATTTTATCGCCATTGAACGCTAGGCAATAAATTTTCAAAAAACAAAGTTGAAGAAACAATACTTCCCGTGATGAAACCATCAGCTCTCTGTGCGGTTCTTGAAGCGTATGACCCTGGCTGCTGCCTTCAGTGTTGTAATTCCAGCTGCAAATGGTCGAATCCAGTTGATTTTTTACCTTGAACAGTACAATTTCAAGAAACCAAATTAAACAAGGAGGTTTCCCGAAGCCTACGATCATTATAAAAAAACAAAGGTACTTCCCATGAGGCCATCAGCTTTCTGGGGGATTCTTGAAGCATATGACTGGTCCAGATTCCTGAAAAGTGCATCACAGTGATTAAAGACGATGAATAATTGGTAATAAAATCAATCATTATAAAAATCAAAGGAACTTCCCGTGAGATCATCAGCTTTCTGGGGGCTTCTTGAAGTATACGACCGGTCGAGAGTACTGAAAAGTGTATGACAGTGATTAGAGACAATGAATAATCAGTAACAAATTCAATCGTTACAAAAAAAAACAACGGTACTTCCCATGAAACTATCGACCAGTCCAGAGTACTTGCGCCAACGTAGATGGAGCCACACCGTAGATGTTCCCCACGCTCACCCGTCTTCATCATCCTGTACAGCACGACGGTTGACTTCGAAGTGCCTCCCTTCCGCCCTGATACAATCGCCTAGGCGATTGTAGAACCCATTTGTAATATTCACGAGCATCTCCGGACTCATTTCCGCGAAGATCTCCATTACTCGGGCTTGCAGAGCTTCAAGGTTGGCGAAGCGTGCTCCCGTGTATAGGGTGTTTTTCAAACACGGCCACCTTCCGAAATCTAGGGGCGCGAGGTCCGGTGATCGAGGGGGCCACGCAACTGGACCGAGCCTACCAATCCACCGATTGGGAAACTGTTCTGCCAGGTACTCCCTGACGTCTGCGCGGAAATGCGCAGGTGCTCCATCCTGCTGGTACCAGATGGGGGGGCCCTGATAGTGATAAAAAACAATATTAATTCAGACAAATACTAATTGAAATGGTCCAGTATTTTGAACTGATTAAAAAATGATTTTTAATGAATAAATTTTACTCACATCCCCTTCGATGGCTCTCAAAGCAGGGATGATCTGATCCTGCAACAAGCGTAGGTACTTGTCGCCGTTGAGATTTCCCTCGATGACGAACGGTCCGATAAGCCTGTCGTTGATCAAGCCGAGCCACAAATTCAGCTTTTGCTGGTATTGGGTCTGCGACTCGACCTGCAGATGAGGGTTCCTCAAAATTCATTTCGCAAATTGCGTGGGAAGTTAGGATTGCCAAGACGTTCTCAAACTGTCCCTGATCAATCAAATTTGTAGACCATAATGCACTACGATAGATTGGATGAATGTTGATGATCTTCTCCGTAACATTAGCCTGTAGGCCAATCGAAGAGGCCGTGAGTGTATTCTATTTATCAAAGGTCAGCTGTTCTGTTTTTCGATTTCATTAGTATGTATTAAACGAAATGTACTTTTTGTTTACAACAGGATGAACCGGCTCCGCAGTAAGCTAGGGTTGTCAGGGCTCATCTAATCCAGTAGTTCATCGATCATTTCACTGGGGTTGGAACCAGAGAAATATCTGGCAACACCATTATCGGGTTGTCATAAAACAAGCTTGAGCGATTTTTAAGCTGAGAAATTCAACTTCTCAGCCAATGCAACTTGTCTCGCCTCGTCTGCGTCTCGTTTGCGTTGACAAATTGATCGACTCGTCAAAGACCTTACACAGAAGAGACGCAGACAAAGCAAGCTACGAGAAGATATCGACGATGAAATTGATCTGTCTTAACGCAGCTTGGCTCTCCTACGTCTTATCTACGAATCATTCCATATGAAATCGTCTAATCGGTAAAGCCAGCTCATTTTGGATTTTGCTCCAACTTTGTGAGAATCTTTTTTAGGGTTCGAAAAAAGGAAATCCACAGCCAGTTAATTTCCGTATGCGTCAGTTTCCGCCTACTCGAATTAAAGCATGTAAAAAACGTCATTTTTATGCTTTAATGTTTTTAGCTGTGGAAATTTTTTTATTGGAGATATCTACACATTCAAGATGCCATTTTAAAGCTGAAAGATATTAATTGTAGTGCAAAGAATATAAATTCACACAATCAATACTCCAGAAAAATCACATGGTGCTGAAAATACGTGTATTTTACTGATTTTTCATGATTATTAACTGACTCCAGTGTCTTGACTATTGAATGCAGACAGCTAATATTTCTCAGAGATCAAGTGCACGTATCGTGGTAGAAATAAAACCTACAATTGACTCGATCGGTCTACTCTTTTTAAGAAAAATCTCTCTCGAAATATTGAAATTGGAAAAAAAATCGCATTATTTATGCTATAGTATAAATGTGTTGGCTACGAGATAAAAATATAAAACTTACAGGATATTTAGTTCTCACCTTGAACTTCAAAAGCCTGTAATCCTTGTTTTTTTTATTTTCATCCCTTGTGCGTGTACAGGTGGTTCAAACGAAGCAAAAATATCGGTCTTTTTTTTTTCAAGTTCAATAATATTATTTATAATTAATTATGTTTAACATAAAAATCCTTACAGAAACTACATATTAACTTTTTATTGTAATTTACTGTATTCTTATCCTTACTGTTTTCTTTCTTACGTTTTTGTGAGTTAGTTAATGTGTAGTCTTTGTAAGGATTTTCATGTTAAAAATAATCAATTATAAATGATATTATTGAACTTGAAAACAAAAAACAAATGACTGATATTTTAGCTTTTATTAAACCACCTGTACATGCACAAAAGATGAAAATAACAAAACGAGCATAACAGGCTTTTGAAGTTCAAGGTAGGAACTAAATATCCTGTAAGTTTCATATTTTTATCTCGTAGCCCACACATTCATATTATAGCCTAAGTAATGCGATTTTTTGTAATTTCAATATTTCAAGCTGTGATTTTTTTTATAAAAAGTAGACCGATCGAGTCAATTGTGGGTTTTATTTCTTCCACGATACGTGTACTTAATCTCTGAGAAATATTAGCTGTCTGCATTCAATAGTCGAGACACTGGAGTCTGTTAAAAAACATGAAAAATCAGTAAAATACACGTATTTTCAGCACTATGTTATTTTTCAGGGGTATTGATTGTGTGAATTTATATTCTTTACACAAAAACTACAATCCTTCAGCTCTAAAATGCCATCTTGAACGTGTAGATATCTTTAGTAGAAGAATTTTCACAGCTAAAAATATTAAAGCATAAAAATGACGTTTTTTAAATGCTTCAATTCGGGTAGGTGGAAACTGACACATGCAAAAATTAAATGACGGTGGGTTTCCTTCTTTCGAACTCTAAAGAAGATTCTCACACAGTTTCAGCGAAATCTAAAATAGTGTAGCAACAAAAATTTGTTGTTTTAGACGTCTTCATATGGAATGACTCCTACGTCAAAGAAATTACTTTCAGCGTCAAAGTCTTCTCATAGCTTGTCTCGCCTGCGTCTTGTCTGCGTATGGTCATTGACAAGCGCATCAATTTTTCCCAACACAGACAAGACGAGGCGAGGCGAGGCCTCGTGGAAGTAAATTCTTTAATTCAGACGAGGCGAGCTACGGGAACTTAGACAACGAAATCGATTTGCAAACATGAATTTGATGTTGGAGTCAGTTGACTTTGTCATAACTACGACATCATGCAATAAATATGTATTGAAGTCATAGGCGCAGAGATTACATAGGAACAGTGCCATTCTTGAACACTCCGAAGCCTGACAATTTCAAGTCTGCAAATCTGCTTAAATGATTTAATTTATTAAAAAATGACACCAGTGTTTCTAATGCATTATTCGGCTTCAATAAAGTTATTCTCACCTACCTGGCTCAATTTATTTGAACCTCTACCCAAAAACATAATTTATCATTTCAAACATATTTGTTATTAAGGCTAACTTTATGAATGTTAATTATTTGATTCAATGTAATGTAATTCATTTTATTTCCAGTCAGAACCGAAGCAGCGAACATAAACTGACTACACATTAGAGCTAGTTAATTAATTAAATTGTAATGAATTATTTTCAATTAACAGAGTAATTTTCAATAAATGTTTGTAGCCGTTTCACGTGGATTTCATTCATTTTATTTTTCATTTGCGTCAAAAAGACGAACATAACCAAACATGTCATAACCGCCCGCGAAGTATTGCCGAGCGGCTGTTTTTCATCTACAATGGCTGCCGAGTTCAATAGGATAAACAATCAACGACTCTAGGGAGATTTGCACCGAGTTGGCTATCCCCATGAAATTCGTATTTTTCGGCGCCTGCGCGCTCCGACCATATGGTTTCACCTGGTTCTCACGGTATAAACGATCGTCGGGTGCATACGATTCATGAATTTTTTCCAACTGTTCCACCCGGATATAAGATCGTTGAAACACCCACCAACGTCATTTACCTGCCGATCGCCGTTCCATCAATACATCATATACAATTGAGAATAGTCGATCAGAATGGTGAATTGATTAATTTCCGCGGTGAGACGATAACGATTACATGCTAAATCTGTAAAGTAATGGGGATTGTATTTGAAACGAAAAATTCCGGTAGAGGCTATAAAAGTGAGATAGTATGGCCAAACGCAATCAGTCTCCGAGCACCTCTGATTCGAGTGACACGTCTGAACGCTCAGTTTCTTCAGAGCCTAGGTCTTCGACTTCGTGGAAATTTTGAAGGATAAAAATTCGCTGTATTTTGTGCATAATACCATGGCGAAAATAATAAAAATACAAGACCCCATAGCGTTTGATGAGTCAATCGCTCACTGTGAGATACATGCACATCAACCGTTTGCATCATCATCCTTCAAGAATAACGATGAAATTCGAATCACTGTTCAGAATCAAGACTTGTGTGTCTTACCCAGCAAAAGTTCGCTTCATATATACGGACGGCTTACAAAGGATGATAATACCAACGTAGCTGCAACCACGAACTTGGTCAACATGGCCATATGTCATCTGTTTGGTGGCTTGCGTTATGAGTTGAATGGCTATGTGATTGATCAAAATACAAATGTCGGAATCGTGAGTGTTATGAAGGGATACCTATCATTAACCCCCGGACAGCAACATCTTCTGGAGAACACTGGCTGGCTGACTAACGATGCTAAATTGAATAATACCAACGGATACTTTGATGTTGTCATACCGTTGAATTTCCTGCTCGGATTTGCCGAAGATTATAACAGAATCGTCGCTAACGCTAAACATGAGTTGATTCTAACTCGCTCAAACACCGATCTGAACGCCATAATTCAATCATCCGTGGAGAAAGTTAAAATTTCCCTCGAGAAAATTGAATGGCTATTGCCGTATGTTAAACTGGCTGATAATGCAAAGATCAAGCTGCTAAGTTACATCGCCACGGATCCAACCATATCCATGAGTTTTCGCTCCTGGGGAATGTACGAGTATCCATTGCTGCCGCAGACAACGAGACACGTATGGGTTGTCAAGACGTCGACACAGCTGGAGAAGCCAAGACACGTCATACTGGGATTCCAAACCGCTCGCAGGAATGATGCAAAGAAGAACGCTAGTGAATTTGATCATTGCATGATCAGGGATGTGAAACTCTTCCTCAACTCACAATGCTATCCCTATGGAAACCTGAATCTTGATATTGCCAACAATCAATATGCTATTCTCTACGATATGTACACAAACTTTCAATCATCATACTATGACAAGGAGCCTGAACCCTTGCTGTCAAAGAATGGATTCTTGACCAAGGCCCCCCTCGTTGTTATAGATTGCTCGAAACAGAATGAATCGTTGAAAAACGGACCTGTGGATATTCGTTTGGAATTTGAAACTAACGATAGCTTTCCGGTAAACACTTCAGCCTATTGTATGATTATACACGATCGTGTTATTGAGTACAATCCCATTAGCGGTACAGTGAAGAAATTGGTATCATTTTAAGAATAAATGAATAATATGTAAAATAGTATGCATAAGGATAAATAAATGTATTCAATATATTTCTTATTAGTTTTTTATTTGTGGTCAACACCTCCTTCCATCACGTTTTACAACTGAATTCACATGTGTTATATCGACCACCATGGTAAAGTATTTGGAGACGGTTCTCCTGCACGGCGTCAACCATTTGACTCAACTGCTCTGGATTTTCCTCCAGAAACTTAACGATGCGTCCGGGCAGAAATATGGCGAATTCATTGGCAATCATTACAACGGTTCCCACACCGAATTTCGTTTTCACCATCTTGATCCCCGTGATATCGTACTTCTCGCCGACTTCAAGTTCTGACATCTTTTTCATCGGGAGGTCCTCCATGCGCGCGGCATTATTGAGTTTTGTGAAGTCCATTGTTTTCCCTTTCTGAATGAAAAAAATAATAATAATTTATCGAATCGGCGCTTTATTATCAATATATATAAAAAAAATTACCAATAATAATTTAGATGATTGAAAAATATTATTGTTACCTTTTTTCTCTCTCCAAATCGATGTCTTCCAACTCTGCTGCAGAACTTTGCAAAGTCAGCTTGTTAATGGTATTGATGTTGAGGGGCTCGGTGTCGAGTCAAGATGTGTGTGAGGTTGGACGAAACTCGGGGGTTTATATGCATTAGCCGCCCCACTCTCCAAATACCAACTAGTTGACCGTTGAACATTTTCGAAAGCGCAACGGTATCCCGGTACACCCCCATGACAATCACCATACCAGTGAATCACTCTCGACTCACATCGTAGCATTCGAAAGTTTGGGCAGCCCAACTCTGCTAAATCAATCACCGATTTTGAACAATTATTGATGATTTTTTCGAGCCACTGTTTCTTCTCGCGTCCCTTTACATAGATGCGACATGCATCCGTCACAATTCTTATTACAATTCCTTCCATATCCCTGTACGGTGTTTCCCCAACATTCCATGGTATTCCGTGATAATTTCTCGTCAACCAGAGATTTTGACTTCTGAATGCTCGCGGTAGGATCATCTGTGAGCAGGGTGGTTTAAAGAGAATGCGTGTTAGGCTGAGTTGGTGTTCCTCCGATGCACGAATACTCATTGCAGCCAGTTCTTTCACTACAAATTTATCACTAAATGTACCGAATCCTTGTACATTAACGATGAGCTCCATAGCGGAAATTTTTGCGTATGGTTTGAATGACAGTTGAACGCACACTGATTGATTCCCCGAAATTTCGAGCGATGCCTCAACCTTGGTTAAATTATGTACTTTCACCGCGATAAGATCAGAAAATTCCTAATGTGGAAAAGTATTGAAAATTTGCTACCTATGGTCATTAGTCTTAATTAGTCCAAGCATTCACTTTGAACACGTCGAGACAGGAATTCTTACACTAACGACAATATTTTGACTTGGATATAATTATGTGCATCTACCGTTGCGAAGACAGAAATATTCACAGTTCAATAAGTCTCGCGAAAAATTTTGCCGTTCGAAAATTTCACTAACGACGTCAAAGGTCATTAGTGTTAATTAGGTCAGGCATTCACTTTGAACGTGTCCAGACAGGCATTTTCCAGACTGGCGACAATATTTTACTTAAATATAATAATATGCACTCACCGCTGCAAAGGTAGAAAATTCACAGTTCAATAGACCTCGCGAACAATTGACAGTTCGAAAATTTCACTAACGATGAGAATGGGTACCCGACTGGATCGACCGCAGCTCCGGCAAATCGGTATGCCACTCGACAAACAACGATGATGGTGCACACATCAGGTGCGGCAAGTGCATACCGCAACCACTAACTCCTCAGGATGAGGGGATTTGAAAAATTAATAATAATAAATGAATAGATCATCAATATCTTATTATTCACCCGACCTCCCCTTTTCTCACTCTACTCTGCACTGCTCTGCTGTACTCTATGTCATTCTCTCTCTCTCTCTCTCTCTCTCTCTCTCTCTCTCTCTCTCTCTCTCTCTCTCTCTCTCTCTCTCTCCCTCTCTCCCTCTCTCCCTCTCTCCCTCTCTCCCTCTCTCCCTCTCTCCCTCTCTCCCTCTCTCCCTCTCTCCCTCTCTCCCTCTCTCCCTCTCTCCCTCTCTCCCTCTCGCCCTCTCTCCCTCTCTCCCTCTCTCCCTCTCTCCCTCTCTCCCTCTCTCCCTCTCTCCCTCTCTCCCTCTCTCCCTCTCTCCCTCTCTCCCTCTCTCCCTCTCTCCCTCTCTCCCTCTCTCCCTCTCTCCCTCTCTCCCTCTCTCCCTCTCTCCCTCTCTCCCTCTCTCCCTCTCTCCCTCTCTCCCTCTCTCCCTCTCTCCCTCTCTCCCTCTCTCCCTCTCTCCCTCTCTCCCCCTCTCCCCCTCTCCCCCTCTCCCCCTCTCCCTCTCTCCCTCTCTCCCTCTCTCCCTCTCTCCCTCTCTCCCTCTCTCCCTCTCTCCCTCTCTTCCCTCTCTCCCTCTCTCCTCTCTCCCTCTCTCCCTCTCTCCCTCTCTCCCTCTCTCCCTCTCTCCCTCTCT
>OZ001258.1:15225803-15258303 GCA_963924015.1 Macrophya annulata
TCTCTCTCTCTCTCTCTCTCTCTCTCTTACATGGCTAAGTTAGGTTCTAGATAGGCTGGGTTAGGTTTGGTTGGAGAAAAAAAATTCAAAGTTTTTGGTCCAGAGGTCCAGGGATGCTGGATGCTGTGGTCCAGGGATGATCTGCAGATCAGGGATGCTGTGGCCCTGAACTCTCTTATCTTATCTACTTATAATCGTTTTTGATAGCGAAGACTATGAGTTTATCGCTGGCCTGACATATTACATACCGTTGGACATAACATATGTTGTGACTGTCATACAAATATTGCAAAGTTACCGCAACACATAGAATCCTGGATCTATACATATAGTTACGTCCACGATAATTACCGCACAGAACGTCAACATTATACTTTATAGTCAAGAGAACCTACGTAAAATAGTAACGCGAACGAATATTAATTCCGGTCAACTAGGGTAATAGTCGTCCTGATTACGAAGAATAGATGTATCGCCTTTTCATACGGAACGTCGACGTTATATCTAATAGTCGGGAGAACCTACGTGAAATAGTAACGCGAACGAATATTAATTCCGGTCAACTAGGGTAATAGTCGTCCTGATTACGAAGAATGGATGTATCGCCTTTTCATACGGAACGTCGACGTTATATCTAATAGTCGGGAGAACCTACGTGAAATAGTAACGCGAACGAATATTAATTCCGGTCAACTAGGGTAATAGTCGTCCTGATTACGAAGAATGGATGTATCGCCTTTTCATACGGAACGTCGACGTTATATCTAATAGTCGGGAGAACCTACGTGAAATAGTAACGCGAACGAATATTAATCCCGGTCAACTAGGGTAATAGTCGTCCTGATTACGAAGAATGGATGTATCGCCTTTTCATACGGAACGTCGACGTTATATCTAATAGTCGGGAGAACCTACGTGAAATAGTAACGCGAACGAATATTAATTCCGGTCAACTAGGGTAATAGTCGTCCTGATTACGAAGAATAGATGTATCGCCTTTTCATACGGAACGTCGACGTTATATCTAATAGTCGGGAGAACCTACGTGAAATAGTAACGCGAACGAATATTAATTCCGGTCAACTAGCATTTTAGGTGTAGATTGGCACATGCCTTGCCTTCTCGGTTGCAAACGTGGGTAACAAACGATTTACATTCTTTTTTTTTTTTTTAATATTTTTTCATTTAATTGTATAATTTCTTTAAATCGCCTTTAGGGCACGGGTTAATATTAAAATTAAGAGCGGATTTGACTTTAAAAAATCATTTTTTAGTATTTCGAGTCAATTTAAGGGGTGAGAGAAAAAATTTTTGTTTTTACTAATATTAAGGGCCACCCTAATACGTATACAATTCATTCGCCGTGCGTCGTCCGTAGTACGGGTCGTCCCCGCGTAAGAGACAGACTTTACAGAATACTGCGGGCGTAAGTCCGATGCCACCAGTCCGTGCATACATTGTAGCAAAAAAATACAAATATTCCTATTTCCACAACGAATAACTGAACTCAGTTTGCTAGTATTTTCGACAAAGGCCATACGGGGATAAGTATAGTAAAAATGCCTTCTGCGAATATCTTAATGATAATTTATGGATAAGTAGGTCCTATCAAAATACTGGGATCCTGAGAGTATTAGACCTCAATCTATTGGTTATAGAAAATAATTAGAAATAGTGAAATAAAAATGAAATAATTTTTTTGTCAGGATTGAATGGATCGAGTTGTTTGAAAATTTAATATGTTATTGAGAAAGTCGAGGGCTTTTATAGACACAATAGATGGATTTTTAGCTTAATGAATTCATGAAACAAAAAAATTATTTTCTCTGTAATTTTGGTTTTTCACCGTGATAATTTTCGAGCAAAATTATGAAGCTATTATTTTTACATTCCTCATTATAGATGCTTCAATAACTCGTATTTTTTTCAAAACATTTGTAACGGTATGCCGTAGTTCAGAAAAATAAAAACCATTTTTCTAACACATGCATGAATATTAAAGTGGTCCTTATTTTAGGTACTTTTTCCAATTTTCATGCTTCCAGAGGCTCAAGTGGTTCGAAGTAAATTAAAAAACAAAATAATTCCAAAGTTTCAGGTCTCTATCTCATTTTCAAGCCGTGCCTCCCGGCGATGTAAGTTTATAATGTCCGCCTAAATGAAATGGGATTTTTGGCATTGAACAATAATTTTTTTATTTTAGCTCAAGTATAAATAGTTCAAGAAAATCGAAACTCTGTAGACTTTATCCTTATGATAGTAGCTATCACCCGGGCCAGAATTTCCAGATTTTTGGAAAAAAATAAGCAAAATAAAAAATTCAGAAAAAAAAGCAAAAAAAATTATTCTTCAGCAAGCTGAAACTGCAAGATTATAAAAGATAAAAATCTATAAAATTTCTGGAAGATGGCTATCATGAGGATGAAGTCTACAGAGTTTAAAATTTTTTGAACTATTACTTTAGCCAAAATAAAAAATTGATTGTTCAATGCCAAAAATCTCATATTATTCAGATGGATTTTAAACTCACATCGCAATGAGGTGTGGGTTAAAATTGAGATAGAGACCTGAAACTTTGAGAATATTCTTTTCATTTACTTCGGACCATTTGAGCCTCTGGAAGGGAAAATGTTTTTTTTTCTAAACTACAGCATACTGTTACGAAAATTTTGAAAAAACCACGAGTTATTGAGGAATCTACGTATATGTAAGGAATGTAACAATAATAATCTCATAATTTTGATCGAAAAGTATCATTGTGAAAAACAAAAATCTAAGAGAAAATAATTTTTTTTTTTATCGTGAATTTATTAAACTACTATAAATCTACCCATTGTGTCTATAAAAGCTCTCGACTACCCCAATAAAATTTTAAATTTTCAAACAAATCGGTCAAGTCAATCCTATACGAGAAAAAATTATTTTATATATAAACCTATATACATATTTGTTCATATGAAACGCGTTTCTGAAAATTTTCATGAAAAAAAAAAAATAAATCAGAAATAAAAATAGAAAAAAAAATATTACAAAAAAAAGTTACGAACAAGAGTTTATTATTTTTTCATGCAAAACACGAATCTGCAAAAAAAAAAACATAAGTTTCCATTTGAAAAACCAAAGTTGACCTTCAAATGACCTTGATTCCTTAACTTTGAAAAAAATTCGAAAACACTATTTTGTGTCCCCCTTGAACCCATGAAACTAGTGTCTGAAACATTTTTTCGTATCTTGCTTCGTTTAGAAGAAAATTGCTTGAGTCACTTTAGGACGCGATAACGTTAATCTGTCCCTCAAAATAATTGAAGATCCCCATCTAAAATACATCGGATTTTTCCATTTATTTTGAATAAATTCTTGCTAGTTAAATTCGATTGAAAAAAATATTCCACCATATAAGATTGATATTCATACTTCTATTAAATGTAGAAAAAATAAAATTTCAAAAAAATTCAAGTATTTTGTAGTTGAGGCTGTCAATCATCAAGAGACTCGGTAGAGTCTCGCGCCAAGTACATTAAAAAGAATTTTTAACGCACGGCGTGAGACTCGACCGAGTCTCTATACCCGCATGAGAGCTCTACGGCCTATACGGCGACTGTGTTATCCTTAATAACTTCCGACTCGAGTTATACACGAGATTCAAATATTTATCTCAGAATATGGGTTCAAATAGCTTTCATTTAAGCCCAATTTTTATGCAATCGGTGCACGGAGAGCTGAGATATAATATTTCCGAATTACAGACACCCTCAGTTCGACCAACAAAAATTCTCCTTCTCCGTTTCCTTCGTCGTCGCCCACCGGCTATGTTGCCATTGTCAGTTCCTTTCGGAACGAGGTAGTCGTCCACCAGCAATGTTGCCATTTTCTTTCGGTCTGCATGTCATATGCTTCTACGACACTTTACACGACGTGAAAATTATAGACGTATCTCCGTGATGAAGAGCTAATATAAGACATTAAAAAATAGTAATATTTCTCTTTTCATGCTAAAGATTATGAGATCGATATAAATGAAGTAGGTATACTAATTCAATAAGAATTTTAATAATACATTATAATAATATATAATATAATTAAAATTAAAATTTCAAGTCGTTTCTATAATGCCTGAAAATTAAAATGCACAATTTCTGCCAAGTGGCGTTTTGATTTTTTAGGTCATGGAAATAGTCTGTCAAATTGTCAGATGCATATTTCTGGATCTAGATGAATGAGGAAAGTACGAGCGTCGTGGCACGAGTTTTGGTCAAGTATAACACGAAAACTATACATTATACAAAAAAATGTTGAGAATAAAAAAGTTTCAGTTTAAAGTAGACGTCCAAATGATTATGTACGAAAAAATTTGTCGGTTCCGGAAAGTTGGAAAAAAATTATTATAAAGTTAGTTTTTGGAATTTCTCACAAGTCATACGTCTTTTGGGGCTAAGACTTTCAGAGAATATTCCTCTATAGTGTGAAAAGAACGTGCATGAATTTTATTGTGGACTCAGATTTAGTTTAGAAAATATGAATTTTTTACTGAATTTATTTCGAAATAAGAACAACAAAAATTTTGTATTGCAAAGACCGTATCGACTCAAAAAATCTTTAAAAACCGTTAAATAAACAAAACTTTCAACTTCGCAGTGCTAAAAAAGTTCTACTTTTGGTTCGCAATAAATTCGGTACAAAATTCATATATCTCTTAACTGAAATCTGACTCCACGATAAAATTTGTACTCATTCTTTTTACACTATAAAGGAATATCCTCTGAAATTTTTGGATGGTAAAAAACGTAAGGTTGTTGAGAAATATTAAAAACCAATTTTATAATAATTTTTTTTCAACTTTTCGGAACCGTCGTATTTTTTTGTACGTCATCACTTTGAAGTTTACTTCGAACTGAAATTTTTTTTTCACTTAACATTTCTCGTATGATGTGTAGTTTTCGAATTATACTCAATTAAAACACGGATATTGTCAACTATCGTATATATCGTATCAGCTGCTAACATCTGAACGTTGTTTAAATACAATTCTACAGAAATTCATACACACTCTTATCAACTGCCACTAACATTTCTTAAAACTTGAACCAATTTTCAGAGGACATAATTTATACAATTTGTTATGAACGAGACTAATTAGTCTGAATCGAGATGGTACAAAAAGTAATGAAATCCCCCCAAAAAGCACCTCTGGTGCAAAAACCTTTCGCCAAGTACATTAATGTGATATTTCCCACAAAAATAGTGTTGCAGCCATTCAATCTACAAAAGTATTGAAATCAATGGGCATTGCCAAGTACAATTAAATTTTCCCAATTAATTTCTGAATGTGACCTGATCCTACTTTTCGGTAGGTATTTACATTTCGATGTACATAACTTACGTCACACGTAATAACATGCAATATACGCACTTATCAGAGAAGATCAATTGAGAGTAAAATTAAGAAACAGAAAAAAAAAATTTGGAGATAGTGGTACTTGCCGGGCATTTTTGTAGTAATTTAGACATCAGCCAAATATGCCCGCCAAGTACCACTATCTCCAAATTTTCTTTTTCTTAATTTTACTCTCAATTGATCTTATCTGATAAGTGCGTATATTGCATGTTATTACGTGTGACGTAAGTTATGTACATCGAAATGTAAATACCTACCGAAAAGTAGGATCAGGTCACATTCAGAAATTAATTGGGAAAATTTAATTGTACTTGGCAATGCCCATTGATTTCAATACTTTTGTAGATTGAATGGCTGCAACACTATTTTTGTGGGAAATATCACATTAATGTACTTGGCGAAAGGTTTTTGCACCAGAGGTGCTTTTTGGGGGGATCACTTTTACAGTTTTATTCGGCTTTTTTGAAAGTATTGACATCAATCTTACGCAGCAAATTTTTTTGAAAATCAATTTTAACTGACAAAAAAAATTTATTAAAAATAAATGGAATAAACCAATGTATCTTAGATGGGAATCTTTAATCGTTCTGGGGCCGGAATAATGTTATCGGATTGGGCTCAAACGTGGCAGGGATTTATAAAATATCATTGAGATATTCGCAAAAGGCATTTTTACCCTGCTTATCTCCTGTTGGGAATATGTTGGATTTTTCAATACTGAAAATCATTTATAGGATACTTGTAATAAATAGATGAATAGTGAAATAATAATCCATGATCAAATTCAACCCATTTCCGGTAAGCCTTGTGCAACGCTGCGCTGTGCAAATTTTTTGCTCATCTGCACATCACGTGACGTCTCATTATGCTTGGCGGGCCTGATATTTTGGCTTTGCCTAGAGCGTCACTTCCGCGACTTGCGTAGAAGTTCAATTTTGATGCTCATTTCCGCTGAATCCATACGAAACCTGCGCTGTGCAATTTGTTTGCTCGACTACGCATCACGTGACGTAGTATGATGCCCCGCGGGTCCGCATTTTCGCAGCATACTTAGTGCGTCACATCCGCGACTTCCGCCCTAGCTCATGTGCTACATTGTGAGCTTTTTTTCCGGCGAATCGCGAAGTGGTGTACGCGAGGTTTCAACCTCAAGCCCGATTTCATCTCGAAATCTACTGCAGATACAGGCATCCAATATTATACAGACACCGATAATGGACGATCTACTTCGGGCATGGGAACTTCAAGAATTTATCCCAATATTTAAGGGTAAGTACGATTCTTGTCCATAGAGTTAACCACACGTAAAACTTATCTTCATCACAAAACGTGGCGGCCATGCCGGGTCGCTGGCATTTTTTACATGAACTTTTTTATTTCTTCTATAAAATGTGTTGACATGAAATGTTAATGTGAAATATATTAACCCTCCATCAGCAAACTGGATCTGTCAAGGTTTTTTAAGCTCTAAAAGCAGTATAAAATATTACAAAATTGAAGTATACTCTCGAAGGCTTGAAGAACCTATTTCTACCATTATATTAGTCTAATTTTTGTTTGAGTTCTTTATAGGAGTCGGCATTAGAGTAAAACTGAAATTCCGACTCTACCTTGAAAGACCTAGATTGCTGACAGAGGGTTATTACATGACGAGAAAAATTTTCCCCAAATGTAAGCACTGTAGATTAATTTCAAACGCCAGCTTGGGCGATCTCGAGCTTATTTTTTCAATTTTGGCTTAATATCGTGGTTTATTGCGTTCTCAATAAAGAGATTCATTGTGAAATGTGTTGAAAAATATTTATTTTATAATATACATCTAACAAAAGAATAGAGAAAATTTATTAATTATTTTTGTTCATGCAACTTCAATACAAAAAAACTCGTAAAAAATAACTAAATATTAACAGGTAATAATATAAGAATTTATAGTATTATTTAATAATGTAATAAACTGAAAATGACTCGAGCTCCTGTTTAAAATAATCTATGAAGCCATTTGGTAGATAGTATTTTTCGATACAAGCACGAAAGATGATTCTTGACTCGTGTGATTGGCACCCTTGCTTCGCTGAGGTGAAAAACTTTACACTCGTCTGAGAATCAACACTTTCGTACTTCTATCGAAAAGTTTCATTTCACCATCTATAACCATTTTTCACGTAATAGAAATAATTATCAAGTTGCTTTTTAATTACGCTACATATGCAGTATATACTTGAAAAAAATTTTTTTTCTTTTCTTTAAACCTAACTTCTTGTCAAAAAACAGCAGTGCTTTGATAGTCAATCAAGCTTGGTTTAATTATACACATAAGGTACTATCTATGGTATAGTGTCAAAATCGTGGTTTCAATGAACGTTACACGCCATACCTAAAATCAGAGAAAACGTTTATGCCCCAACATCAATTGTAGATTTTTGAGTTATTGTGCCGAAACCGTTCCTTAATGTAGTCACATTGATATTTGCTATT
This sequence comes from Macrophya annulata, assembly GCA_963924015.1. Taxonomy (NCBI): domain Eukaryota; kingdom Metazoa; phylum Arthropoda; class Insecta; order Hymenoptera; family Tenthredinidae; genus Macrophya; species Macrophya annulata. The sequence continues at coordinate 15,233,674 of OZ001258.1, forward strand.
TTATCATATGATGATGCCATACTCATGCTCTTCCATCGAATTAAAAAATTCTGCTACATGAAAAATATTCATCAGGACAAATTTTTCTCTGAGAAGTAATTTGAATTTTGATAATTAAACAGGAGATGACCTAACAATCCAGAATAATTACAACCAAAAATTTCAATTTTATTTTCCAACTGTTTTGGTCATCCGCCTTTCGTTTATCCAAATCGAAGCGAAGGAAAATTCGCTTCAATACATATCCTTCATGTGAAATGGATTTTCAATCTAGTAAAATAGTGCTAGTACGGCATCATAATGTAAAACCACTTTTGATTCGTGTATCAGCTTATTTTCACTCATTTGACCAGTAGCATGTATTTTTTTGTAGTCTTGTACTATTACATGAATTTTACGAACCTCAAATCAAAAGTTATGTCACACCCTGGCAATGCCATCTCCCATTTGTCACAGATAGTTACACTCACCTGTTTTACTGTAACGTGAAATTTATCTTGTAACGTACCTTCAGCTCTGCTCAGTTTCTTGTAAAAATTTTGCTTTTGCTACAGATGAAGAAATTGATGACCAGTCAATGTTCTTATTAACAATGCATGATCTCGAAAAACTGATCCCTAAAGTAGGGCCAAGAGCACGCTTTTTGTCTTGCCGCGATCAACATCGCCTATCGCTTCGGAAAAGGTCTGCAGAGGTAAACCATATTTTTCTAATACGTAAAATGGTGCGAACAATTAATCATCAAAAATATTAGTACCGCTGAAATGTTCTGTGTATTTCGTCAACTTTTTTGTTCATTCTGGCTAACGGGCTGATATTTTCTATGTTTGTAAATTCACGGAGTATGCTACTGTTCAAATAAGCAAATATTTACATTTAACATTCAATTTTTCGAATAATCAACTTATTGAACTGAAATAAATAAAGTCAATAATGAGTTTCGTCAACATTTGCAGTTTAGCCATTATTACTGCATAGCTATATTATGACTACGGTTTTGTAAGCCATCTAACATTATTTAATGTCCATGGTTATCATTAACAGCTTAATGATTCCACTCATCATGGCATGGATTTGAATGACGAGTTATTATCTGACACTGTTAGCAACCTATTTACGAATACTACAGTGAGTAAAGTACTCTGTTCAAATACTGAAATTTCGGATTGTGACAGTTCTGCAAGTACGCAGATTCTCTCAGGACAAGTACGTTATTGACAATATGATTTTATATCTAATCGTACAGCACATCTTAATTTTCCCATTTTATCGAGCCTTCTTGATAATGATAGTTATGACTTATCAGTTTTATCTACTGTTTGATTACCATGGAACTTATAAATCTTCGTCAGTGAAAGTTGTTCGCTCTTGCAATTTAAATCCTTAAATATAAATTATTATCAATAAACTTATATAAATTGTTCTATTTAATTTTTAAGAAACTGAGACTGCTAATGAAAAAGTCCCCACTCTTGAAACCATTATTAAAACAAACTCGACTCTCTACGCTAGACCGAAAATACTTGACAGATGCCATAATAGATCATCTGTTACAGCAGAATTTAACGTAAGTTTAACTGAAATTCTAATTGTCACGTTGTTGTATAATCGTTGTAAGCCAGAGAATTTGATTTGTATGAAGTATATGGATGATACGGCAGATCCAACATTTTCTATATCCTGAGAAGAATTGTGTGCATTTGTTAAAACTAGTTTTTAAAACCTCTTATCTTGTGCATTGACAGAATAACACGAAAGGTATTCGAGTTCTGGGCTGATGAGATCGTTGCCGTATTCAAAAGAGAAGAAAAAGGAATCTATTATGTACCATACATTTCGGGGTCTGATGGGAGGCTGTCAGGTGGAAAACTCTGGCATCGGTACTGCAATATCAATCGATATATAAAAAAAAAAAATCTTCTTTGCAAAGAAGATTCCATTGTAGAACAGCCTCTTTCTGAAGATCTTTTGGAACAGAAAGACCAATATTATATGGAGTTAAATACTATCAGCCCAGATGACGAAGCTACCTTGAAAAAATTATGGGAAAAGACCTACGATTTTCGTATGGGTGACAAATTCAGTATCACCGAGTACTACAAGAAATTTCCTTTACTAGCCACACCAATAGGATCTTCATTGGTAATATTACACATCAACTATAACTTTCCATCGGTTTTACGTCTTTCGATTTACTTTCATTTTACTCGTCAATTTTCGCGAACACCTGATTTCAAAAGATTTTGTATGGTTTTAAAAGATGTATGCACACACTGATACATATTATATGACGCGATGAAATATCTACCATCAAGTGACATTAAGTTACAAGAAGTAACGTGGAGTAGCATCATTTAAATATTTAGTCTCAATAAAATTAGTCAAGAAGTTTCAGTGAAACGTTTCCCCAAACAAATCCCTAGATTCATTGTATCCTCGGTATTTCAGCTAGTCCAGGATTTTGGAAAATCTCAAATATGTGACACAACTCTATTGATGAAACGTTGGCCTGATATGGCTCCTGAAATTTTACGTGTTGTTGACGAAAGAAAAATACGACTTCCATTTAATGTTGGTACGTATCAATAATTAACAAGTTTGCTTCAGATATTAAACTAGTATTGGTCACAAATCTAACATTACATATAACTTGGTGAATAATGTATCCCATTTCATCAAATGTTTCGTTTCATGGTAGTTTAGAAACTTCATTTCATGTTACGGTTCTTAGGAGACCTACTGTCTGAAACAGCAGCGTTATTGTCTCTAACACACTTACTCGCACCATCAAATGTGAAAACTGGCAACAAAAATAAGTGGAAGCCATCTGCACTCGAGCAAGGTTATGGATTCATCTTACACATTAATGTAAGTTATTACAATTTATCATGAAAATCGATGACTGACAGGTTTATAAATTCAGCTCTGATCACATATATTTAACTTATACTTCTACTGAAACTATAGCATCAAATTCTATGTTGACTTATGAATTTTTCAATATTATAGTCTTATGGAAATGTTCACTAATTCCATTGCGATATTCTATTAAATACTAAAATGGAATCTGCTCAGAACTTTTTTTATGTTGACCAAAGTTCATCAAAAATGTTTCGTCAGCTTTAAAATACTGTTAATTCTAATCACCGTACTATCATTGTAGGCAATGATTGACTTTGAACAAGAATTTCAAAGGATCAAGAAGCAGTTATCTTTATATGATATGACGCTTCAGCCACTTGTCGTTGCTGTTGGACCACTGGCCAACTTTGATGCCATTTACGTAGTTGTCAACGAAGTTAAGTACACTGCCAGCACTCTTTTGTCGGCGGTTGATATGTGTTTCAAAATACATTATGCACTTGACGCGAAATACAATAGTCAATCAATACAACTGTGGACATTCATAGAAAAGTACGTATACAGCATCAAGAGTAACAAAATTTACAACAACGTTGAAATTTTATGGAGTGATATCATGTCCAAATGAGTACTATAATCAAAGTTCAAGAGTCAGGCCATACAACTGTATATTTTACAGATTAAAAGTAACAAAAATTTTATTGACGTTGAAACTTATGGATCGTAACAGTTTAAAAATCACTTACAATAGAATTAATGTCAAAATCTGCAGGAATCGCGGCTTATCAACCTGTGCATTAGAATAGGATACATCATACTCGTAGCGTGTAGTATCTGCGGCAGTAAGATTTCAGTCAAGGATATGATTTTGCACGTGAAGTTCGTACATCGTTATCAAAATATCACTAATATATATAAGTGTACACAATCAGCTTGTCTTCGTACATTTTCTAGCATACGCTCTTTTCGTCGTCATGTTACAACACATGATACTAAATACGTCGAATGTATACAAACTGTTCATGAACCGAATCAATTGGCTCCAGATTTTGCAGATCTTGAGAAGCTCTTGTATCAAATTCATTTTTAAACTCTTCCTCTACTAACTCAAACATAGATTCTCAGCAAATTTTTCCAATACTTAACGATCATGGTATACATTTAACTTCCATATTATCAATTATAACAAACCTATCTGGTGATCCCAGTATGTCACGTATTCAAGTGACACGTGTTGTAACATACCTCCACGAATTCCTAAATAACAGTTACATCGACGGATTGAAAAATCTCATAATAAGTTTCATACAAGAGCCTTCTTTAAAAGAAATCGCGAGTAAATGTTTTGATGAAATACAAAACTCAATGATCCCTGTAAATACGGAGCACAAACGAATGTCCATACTCAAATCGAAAGGTGTGTATATTGAACCTCGAGAAATAACTTTAGGGTATATTGAAGTCCGTAGTCAATCTGGTATCTTGCAAAATAAAAAGGCAACTGCTCAATACATTCCTATAGGTGAAACACTCAGAGTATTTCTGGAAATTCCAAATGTATTTAACACAATTCGCGATCATTACAATAATTTAATGAACACTAGTAGCCATATTGTCCAGAACATAATTCAAACAGAATTCTGGAAATCAAAATTCATATGTCTACACAAAATCATTTTGCCATTGCTCTTGTATGAGGATGAATTTGAAACTGCAAATCCTCTCGGTTCTCACGCTGGAATTTATAAACTTTCCGGTCTGTATTGCACGATTGCATGTTTGCCATCAGAACATTCAGCTAAATTAACAAATATATTTTTGATACAACTTTGCCATGCTGATGATATTAAGTCATTTGATAAAAACAACATTTATAAACATGTGATACACGATCTTAATTTGCTTTCAACAAATGGCGTTGATATAAATGTGAATGGAAAAAAATTCACTGTCTATTTCCAAGTATTTGCAATGACTGGCGATAATTTAGGGCTTAATAGTGCTCTTGGATATGCACAGGGTTTTAATTCGCGATTCTTCTGCAGATTTTGTAAAGCTGATAAAGCAATGACGCAAAAAATGTGTGTTGAAGACAAATCTCTTCTAAGAACAATTAGCAATTATAATTCTGACCTGGCGTTGAATGACTTATCTCTAACTGGTGTCAGAGAGCCGTGCATCTGGAATAACTTGAATAACTTCCACTGTACAGAAAATTCTGCAGTTGATGCAATGCATGATGAGCTAGAGGGCAATTGTAAATGCGAATTAGCTGGTATTCTTAAACATTTCATATGTAAAAAAAAATATTTCACGCTTTCAGTATTAAATCATAAAATCAAATACTTTAAGTACCAATCTAAAGTTAATCAGCCACCATTAATATCGATGGAAAACCTAAATAGTGGTACTCTCAAAATGTCTGCTGCTGAAGTTAAATGTTTCATATCGTGTATTGGCTTAATGATCGGTGACTTCGTTTCCGATGACGATGAAAACTGGCAATTATTCCAGTTGCTAAGAAGAACCTTATATGTAACATTACAAATGTCGGTATGTTCTGCCACCGTCGATTTACTAACAAATTTAATAGAAGAACATCACCGCCTCTATATAACATTATTTGGTAATACTTTGAAACCAAAACACCATTTCTTGCTCCATTATCCTCGTGTCATGAGTAAATTCGGACCTATTCGACATTTGTGGTGCATGCGTTTTGAAGGAAATCATAGACCACTGAAAGGTGCTGCCAACATTTCTATTTGTCGCAAAAATATATGCCGTACAGTTGCGATTAAAAATCAATTGCAGTTTGCTAATTTTCTTTTACAAGGTGATCCGTTTTTTAGAAAAATTACTTTCAAGCCAATGCCCATTTCTACAAAACATCTACAATACGCTAACGTTCAAAATTTACCTGTCAATTTCTCTGTATACAGGCCTGTAAAAAATCTCCATGTACAAAATTATACTTATAAAGCTGGAATCGTATTGCTGATTAATATGGAAATATTGCCAGTATTTGCCACTGTTGAACAGATTTACTGCAACCAAACAAATACTGCAAGCTTGCAGCCTAGTCTGGACAATTTTGCACTCATCGTACGACTGTTTTCGACGCAATTTCTAAATGAACATTTACAAGCTCTTAAGGTAGAAAACACTGATACTTTCAGGTTCTTAGCATTTCACTCACACAAACAGTTATTTGGTATTCAGACAGTGGTCTGGAAATCTGATGGTATATACATATCCAATGATTTATCAATATAATTTTGTTCATGGATAAGACTTTAAACTTTAATATGTCATTACAAAACGAATCATTAGTACAAATCTAATATGCGATACAAACTAGAAAATTCTCTATGAATCTGGTTGCAGATTCCACGCTCCATAAATTTCAACGTCATTAATGTTAGAATTATCAAAACTTATGTCGCTGTTGCTGGTAGCCAGAGTTAGCAACCGGAAGGCCCTGGGTCTTCAGAATCAGTAATGATATTCTTACTCATTTTCAAAATCCAAGGTCCCGGCACCCTGTACTCGCCCCAAGCCTTGTAGTTCTAGTTGCTAACTCTGGTTATCAGCTTCAGCTGCATTTGTAGATATCCCCGTTGATAAGCTATTACTGAATCACTGCTAAGTACCGGTTAAGTTTTCCATATATTTATTGAGATATATTATATATATAACAATTTATCAGCAACAGCTGTTTAAAGTCACTCTGTGTGACGAACTGAATTTCATTATTATATTGTGTGAAAAGTACAAACGTCTTGAGACGATCTCATTTAACGGATGGTTATTTGAGAGTATTCCTTGCAATTTCTGCATTTGATAGTATAGTTTATAAAGTCAACTTCGTTATCATTTCTTATTACACGTGTAAGGTTTGAACAGCAGCTGTTCAAAGTCACTATTAATATTATTGTGTAAAAAGTACAAACGTCTTGAGACGATCTCATTTAACGGATGGTTATTTGAGAGTATTCCTTGCAATTTGTGCATTTGATAGTATAGTTTATAAAGTCAACTTCGTTATCATTTTTTATTATTTTTTATCACAGATTTTCTGATTCACTAGCAGCAGCTGCTCAAGGCCAGTGCATAAGGAACTGAGTTCAACAGTATTATATGTATGCTATTGTATAGTATGAGAAGTTTATCTATAGTATATTCAAAAGATTTATATTGAAAATACAGAGTTTACTCATCAACTGCATACGTGTATCCTTAATTCGCCTTGTATAGCTTATTGCTTCCTATTATGCATGCTTGAATAATTCCAGAGAATAATCTGATATAAGTGAAACAACTACGCTCCACATTAAACTGACTTTTCCGAATTGTCAATATTACTTCTATACGCTAGTCAAAATAGCTATGCCCGGCGATCAAACTTACTTTTTCTAGTTGTTACTACACCGTTAGGAGGATGTTGCAACAGTAATGTGATATAATCGAACCGACCTTGCTGAATTATCAGTACTACTTCAGTTCTTCGATTGAAATGGCTACACACCATAATCAGACTCACTAGTGCAAGCTGTTACTATGACTACTGCAGAGGCTTGCATTAACTATGATCTATAATCAAACTCATCGTTGCGAATTGTCAGCATTACTCTTGTCCGCTAGTCGATCAAGCTATGCACCATGATCAGACATACCGGTGCAAGTTGATACTATGACTACTACAGAGGCTTGCATTAACTATGTTCTATAATCAGGCTCATCGTTGCGAATTGTTAGCATTACTCTTGTCCGCTAGTTGTTAAAGCTATGTACCATGATCAGACTCACCCTTGCAAGTTGATATTATGACTACTACAGAGGCTTGCATTAACTATGATCTATAATCAAACTCATCGTTGAGAATTGGCAGCATTACTCTTGTCCGCTAGTCGATCAAGCTATGCACCATGATCAGACTCACCGTTGCAAGTTGATACTATGACTACTACAGAGGCTTGCATTAACTATGTTCCATAATCAGACTCATCGTTGCAAATTGTCAGCATTACTCTTGTCCGCTAGTGGTTAAAGCTATGTACTATGATCAGACTCATCCTTGCAAGTTGATACTATGACTACTACAGAGGCTTGCATCAACTATGGACTATTATCAAACTCATTGTTGCGAATTGTCATTATTATTCGTGTACGCTGGTCGATAAAGCGATATACCATCATCAGACTCACCGTTGCAAGTGATTACCACAACTACTGAACATGGTAGTGACAGCTACATTCAAATACTGTTGGAAACCTAATGAGAAGGCTTGACAGTCACAGCAAATGAGTTAGGCCAACAAAAGTTTATAGTTGATTCGTGTATATTCAAAATAACTATATGATTATCGTTGGCAATGTGGTACCACTGAGCATAGATAATAGTTGGAGTTACTACATTTTTGTTAGTTACTATAACAAAAAAATATGCCAGGACCGTGAGAGCACTATATTTTATAGTTGTTTTATAGTAAGCTTAACGATAAATTTTTTTCAGTGTAATAATTTCCACCCTAAACTTAAATTCACTAAAGAAATGGAAAAAAACAAACAAATTAGCTTCTTGGATATACTTCTTATTAATGATAACAACCGGATAATCACAAACTGATTTCATGAAGAACCTTGGTCGGGTAGATACATAAACTTTATATTAGGAAAGGTTTGAAACAATCTAGTCGAGTCAATGGTTCAATTTCGCCTGACGTTTCGGCAGTTGTATGCTGCCCTCATCAGAGGCTTAGGCTATTGATGCCATGTGAGAACCTTGATGGTGTGTTGGTGGTACATAGTCACTTCCGAAGAAGGACTACTGTTCTCACAAGATTAAAGCACGTTAATCCGTGCTTTTAATCTTAATTAACGTGCTTTAATCTTGTGAGAACAGTAGTCCTTCTTCGGAAGTGACTATGTACCACCAACACACCATCAAGGTTCTCACATGGCATCAATAGCCTAAGCCTCTGATGAGGGCAGCATACAACTGCCGAAACGTCAGACGAAATTGAACCATTGACTCGACTGGATTGTTTCAAACCTTTCCTAATATAAAAAAGTTCGAGTGCTAACGGCAAGATGTACAATACATAAACTTTAATTCACATCACCTTCTCCAATACAAAGAAAGTGTAGCCATAGGCTTATTTGACAGATGCCTACAACTATCGCATCCAAAATTTAGAAAAGAAAATATGAAGCTTGTACAAGGCACACTAAAAAACAACAACTATCCTAATTGGCTAATTTCACAAATTAGAGAACAACGAGTACATAAAGCATATAACACCATACACTGGGATGATTTCCAGAAAAACAACAAAAACACAATAATTGCCTCATTACCATATGTTGAGGGATTGTCACACAGCATAAAACGCATCCTACAGAAAGAGGATATCCATATAGCCTATAAAATAACCAACACGGTCAACAATTTATTCACTAAACTTGTTCGGTCCTCAAAGCCCGAATAGATTTAATTAATATTAATTCCTAGAAATAAGAAAACGTCACCGAAGGGAAGGCAAGCTGGAGGAAAAAACCCAACGTTCCAAGTGTCCTGCACATGTCAGGCTTGGAAACGTGTCAGAACAATAGCCGTGCTTGGGGGAAGTTGTCGGGAAAAAACGCTTATAAAATTAACAAAGGCAAAGGTCAATTTCGACGAACAAGACATTTATTTTGAAGGGATCGGTTGGGAAATACCCATGCACGTAGTAACCCGTCGAAACGCTGGTTCGCGCGGTCACTCACGGGGCCATAAACTCCGGCCGGTACCGAGTGACACGGGCCCGCGGAAAGTCCCAAGACCACCACCCCCAAAGCGCGGGTGTGGCCAGTCTTGCCTCCCCCAAAGACGGAGCCCCTCGCTCGTACCCTTACTCCTGCGTAGGGTAAGCACATAGTTTTTAAAGTTAGTTAATAAGGAACCGGCGAGCAAGAAGGTCCACTAGCACCGACTTGTCCTCGCTACTTTATCAGACTCCCGATATCTACACTTATAGATACCGGTTAGACACCTACTCAGTCATAAGTAGCTCAAGAGACTGCAAGTTTCTCTTGGAGCTCAAATTAGACGCGTATACATAGACCTACTAGTGTCTAGAACGCGTTGCACATGTATCTGTAGTATAGTTTTGTAAATAAATCAGTTTGTTGTTTATAAAATTATTCCAGTATACTTATTCACGATAAGAAAATAAATTCGACTCAGGAGCACTTCGTCCTGAGAACCCTACAAAACTAAAAACACAAACACCTACCATGGAAGCAATCAACTCTATTTACAAAATTGATTGCATAGATTGCCAAAAATGCTACATTGGGCAATCATCTCAACATTTAAAAAAACGACTAAACGCACACAAATATGATATAAAATCAAAGGATCCGGATAGATCGGCATTAGCATCACATACTCTCACCAACTTACACAAATTTGATTTTGACAATACAACAATAATCGACAATGAAAACAACACCTGTAAAAGGCTAATCAAGGGAATGATACACATTTCCAAACACGACACTGTTAATAGAAGAACCGACATACAGAACCTTAGCCAGCTATTTTCAGACATCATTTAAAAAATAGCGGTCAATTTCAAATACAATTAATATCGATTCAACATCGACGTAACCTAAACTACATATCGATCTATCGCGGATCCGTTCAATACTTCTACAATCACTTCCTCTTTAAAAGCCGTACTATGAACACCTAAACTCTTAATTAAATTTAAACATACCTAACCTCAATCTAGCACATGGTGTCTAGTTAGTCAATGATGTAAGTACAAATAAAACACTCTATCTAACAAAATAGGGCAGTTATAAAAATATTGTAAAATACACAATGTAATGGATTTTAACTAATATATTTCCAATAAATCTAGCCTGAGGATGGCTGGCTGGGCCCAGCCGAAACGTCGTAAATTCAGCGTTCTCGTTTAAATTGACCTCTTCCCGACGACAAACCTTCCTATGAATAACTCCAAGGTCAAGAAACTTCAAACATTTCTCCAGAAGGTTTCTCGATTACGCCACGCACACATCTGAGTCTATCACCCTCACCGCGGTCTTGAGATCGATCGTGACGTAATTTCTGATGACACGAAATTCGGCATGAGCGTGCACCTGTTACGAGCAACCGAGCTGAAGCTCGGGTGTCGGTTTTTTATAATAATTCAAAGAGAGTAATCTCCAAGCGGCTGAAGATTTGCTCCCGTGGGCTTACTTGAATAAAATCCTAAAGGATACCTGTGCTGTCTGTGATTGGTTTAGGTTGGACCAAATGAGATGATGATTATGACAATGCGTTTATCAAGATAACAAATATGAAAATGAATATCACTGTATCAACTAATGAATTACTAAAATGGTACAAGTTATATTATAGGTTGAATATCCAGTTCTAAATATGTCGTATATGGGTAACATTAGATACAGATATTGAGATGATATAGGATAGATATACAAGTAGGTAATTAAATAAAAGAGTGAGCCGAGAGCTTTTCCCTGGGATGAAGCGGAAAAATTTTTTAGAACCTACCACCGGTACCGAGCGTTTTCTTAAGGACCTGAGTCTCAAGACGGCGCAAAGGATTCCCCACACTGTCCAAGCTTGGCCAACTTGTCTGGGCCGTTGTAGTCTCAGGTGAGATGCTCGGTAGAAAATAGTGTCCCGCGGTGTTTGAAGGTCTGATTCGGAAAACAGCTGGTTGACAAGGTGGTAAGGCGTCCTTCTCACGTCCTCCTGGTAGGAATCTTGTTGATCTCCTTAGCTCCGTAAAGTAACGACTAACTCTAAGACAGTTCCTGATCCTCAATGAAAACTCGGTTTTCCGGTGGTAGGGGTGGGTTTTGCTGATGCTGAATCAGCAAACTCACACATCCTATTGGGAAATTCTCGGCTCGCTTGCTGCAACTCCGAGCGAGTGACCGCGTAGGAATGCGCACGGCAGGCAGCTAGCGTGTTGACCCGATTGCGAAATTCGGGGGGTTAAAGGCCGTTCATAACACACCTGTGCGAAGAATACTCGATCAGCATCCCTCATACAATTTTGCACTGTACGCAAAGCCTCCGTGGGATCCACCATAAGTCCGTAGGCATGATAAAAAAATCGCCCTCTCTTGATAACGTGGCAGACTACGCACTTATATATGGGACATTTCATCTGACTTCAGCTACCCAAACAATGACTAAGCCTTAAAAATTTTCTACAGATTGGGGTATAAAAGTATAATATTTTTTGCCAAGTATTACGGCCCATCGTGATTCATGCGCTGAGCTACACGCATTTACCTAGCGTTTTTTCTTGAAGCGGAGATATCCCGCAAAATGTGCTTCATACCGAAAATTATTAGAAACGAAAAAATTCGGCTATTTCATCGACTTCAATAATCAAATTTTGTCAGATCGTTTTGAACAGTCTGGACCTAGTTTTCGAGGGTGAAAAAATGGAAAAAAATCGCGTTGACCAAGAACCCATCGATATTTGTATCATTTATTTTTTCTCATATTCTGTAAGTGAAACAGACGTTTTGTGAAAAATTACATCATGGAAAAACCTGCCATTCCGAAATTGATTTTTAATTTTGAAGATACCGGATATTCACAGATTATATTTCGTTAACAATTACGTTTACACTTGGACTTATATAGACTAATGAATTCATGATTGCCGGTAGGCGTCTGTGTCTTTCATTTTATAGATATTGGTAGATAGATTGCTAGATCATTTCTAATAGTTCAATAATTGTTGACAGGTATTGACGGTTTGAGGATTTGGCGTGTAGATACTGACTTTTTGGTGATGGTTGCAGAAAGAATTTGTGAAATTTTGGAATAGTGGAGGATGTAGGGGTTTGTTAATTAATTGTTCGATTATTGCGATGGCTCGATTTTATGGTTGGTGGTTTGTTGAAATTGGTCACAGACTTGTAGCGGATAAGCTGATTTTCAGAGTCAAAATTTTGTACATAAGATTTTTCGGAAAGGATATGTATGAGTTAACCGACAACAGTCTAGGTAAGGAGACTCATGGTCCTTGTCACCAAGGTCAAGTTATCCGTGAAAGACAATGGATAATAGGTAATAAAACATGCATTGGAAGCTTGTGATAGGAAATAATAATTGAGGATTACATGCCTGGATTTTTTCGCAGAATTTGGAAAGATAGAGTTTTTTTAATAAATAGAATATTGTAGCCATGAAGTTTATCCTAAGCCAAAAAAATATTCGACCGCTGAAAATTATTACGTATGAATATTTACAATTATCACTATTCTCTGTTTGACTTTAGACTGAAGTCGTTAGCTGATTAATTATCATATGAAGCGTATTCCCCTACACATTATTTGTATGAAAAATTTCACAGAAATATAAAACATAAAAGTCTAATTCCGTTTCACTTGACATGGACTAACTCAAATATGGGTGTGAAGCTTGAGAAATAAGGTCAGAAACGACATGTACAGTTATGAAGTTTCCATTTCTAAACATGCTTTAAAGCACGTACGAGAAGTACTCACTGAAACAGATACGACGAATTCTGAAGAAAAAAATTGACATGAAAATCGAAAGGGGTGAGATCGAAGACCCCTACATAACTCGCAAAAGACCCCATCCATAAGTGTTCGTAATTATGTGCGCGAACCTCAAGGACCTTCAACATTCACGATTATTGTACGATTTGGAACATACCTTCGTTTTTAGTAAATATTGATTAATTCCCTACGTAACTGTGTTTTTCCAGATATGACAGTGGCAGATCTGGATCGGCAACTGGCCAGTCTGGCCTCAAATTACTAGCTGTAACGTTGAAATTATTGAAAGAGAAAAGGCAGCTACTGATTTTACCAATCACACTGTTTATTGGAGCCGAGCAAGCATTTCTTTTTGCGGACTTCAATGCCGTGAGTATGAGCAAACAAGCATTATCCTAATTAACTCACTATTTATTCCACGTTGAACTATCTTTCTCAAGATTCTGATTTTACATCGAATGATACATTAACATTTTAGTTTAGTAATTCAAGTTTACACTCTCTAACTTTCACTGCTTTCAGTCATTCGTCTCCTGCGCATGGGGCATCAGCAATATCGGTTATGTGATGATTTGCTACGGAGTTGCAAACGCCATCGCAGCCATAAGCACGGGGTCCGTAGTCAAACTGACAGGAAGATCTCCCGTCATTGGCTTTGCCTTCGTCCTTCACGTTGCCGTAATAGTTTTTCTATTGCTGTGGTCGCCGACACCAGAACAGAGAATCATATTCTTTTTGATGTCAGGATTGTGGGGGGTGTCCGATGCTATTTGGCTTGTTCAAGTTAATGGTCAGTTTTCAAAGTTATCTTGTTTTTTCTCTTCTTCCCGTTCAGTTACTGTCTAGGTCTAGTAACGAGTCTATTCGGGAACAGTTGTACCTGGGTATAATGGTTTAACTCGTGCGATATTTCGTGTTTTTGGACCTACTTCTTGGTGTCTGGATTGCGGTAAGATGAAACTTTCCGTGGTCATTGTAGTTTTCCTGTGGCTTTTGCACTTATTGTGATGTCTATCAGAAATTGAAAATATATCTTAGGCTCTACAGTGTTCAAGAGAATTCAGTCACTGTGAGTCACTATACTCATCACCGCTCTGTTCGTGTGTTGCTGTGCTTCGTGGCTGCTATTGTCTTGGACCAGTGTATGGTGTGTACGTGTAATAGCTAAGCTGTTATGTTCAGGCTTTGAAATTTTACTGTATCCGCTGGTATATAACGTCGGCTGGACCTTTAAATTGGATTCGAACGGTATATCATTTTGTTTCGCGCAACTTATATGAGTCAGCTCTCCAAATCGGACTACCAGACTGTATTTTCATTGTATTTAAACTATGCGACCTCGTTGCGAACTTTGTAGTAGTTTCGTCACGGAGACCGATGTGCACTGCCTGGACACAGATACGCGACATTTATCACTATCAAATATCACTATGAGTCCTGTTTCAGTCATTTTGCTAACTGAGTGTAAGTTTGCTGCAATTCCAGGAACATACATGACATCTGTAATAGTTTTTTGAACGTTATTGTCTAGTTCTGCTTTAATCTTCCCTAAGCCTTCAATTTTCAGCTTGTGATTATTTGTAGCAGTTATTTGTTTCAGCTCGAGATTAAAATAATCTGAGAACCAATCCTGGCGCATGCTCATACGAGCTGTGCAGCCTGAGTCAACATATCAGTCATTGTCCTTGAAAACTGCAGCAGATAAAGCAGTTGTCAATAACAGCAATTCTTCAGGCTTCTTGCTGTGGTCTTCCTTCTTTTTTTTTGGTCACGGCATTTTGGCTTGATATGGCCTTCCTTGCTGCATTGATGACAAACTATCTTTTTCTTTGATCCTACTTGTTTCTTTTGAGCCTTGGCGCCAAATGCAGTATCTGTCGTTGATCCTGATACTGCATCGTTTCGACGGTAATCTCCTTGCACCAGTCTGGCCTTCATTATCTCACTCGAGATTATCATGTGTGTTGCCTCCGAAACCATTACTAATAGTTCAAATTCTGGCGGCAATTCTGGCCGCAGTCCTCCTCGTAGGAGCATCACTACCTCTTCGTCGTCCACTTTCTGATTTATGTCCGCTAGTTCTTGTACTAGTGAAGTCACGTCACTCACGTATTCACCTATAGTTCAAAGTATTCATACTTTCTTCTGAGTAATCTTCGTAAGAGACTGAGTTAGTGACATAAGCCCTTGTCGTCAAAAGCTCTTTGAAGATTTGACCTTGCATCTTTGGACGTTGTAGCCTCTATTATATACGAAAAAGATGATGGTTTTACACTTAGACAAATTTTTACGAGTGCCTTTTGGATTTTAGTCACGGCTAGATCCGTACCAAGCACACTATTCCAGAATCCTTCCAAGATTAACAGCATTTTTATTGAGAATTT
The DNA here is from genome assembly GCA_963924015.1 of Macrophya annulata. Classification (NCBI taxonomy): domain Eukaryota; kingdom Metazoa; phylum Arthropoda; class Insecta; order Hymenoptera; family Tenthredinidae; genus Macrophya; species Macrophya annulata. The sequence goes on from OZ001258.1 coordinate 15,249,486, forward strand.
CCAGTTATTACAGTTTTTGGTTCCTTCGAGTTTTTCGATCGTATGCTCCATGCTTCCAACAGTGGTTGAATTTTCTGCCATATTGAGGTGATCTGAATATAATTCGAATTCACGAAACACTAACAATAGTCTATGCAAAAGTCTATACCATAAGACCGGCTAACCTCAAAAAAGATCAATCCACTAATCACTTGAAATAATGATCAAAAACTTTTTTCCGTCACTTGACTTTATGTTGCTTTAAATTAGAACTTGACTGGGCCGATAACCTGTTGGATAGGTCATGTTAAAAATGAATGATTGCACAGATATAAATAGATTTCTTTATTAAGTGAAATATATCTCTAAACATGTGCGTCAGCGCGTGTTACTTTTTCAGTTTTATAACTAACGGCGAGTCAGATGCGAGAGTGAGGCAGGTCAACTGCTCAACAATACTACGCAACAGTAAAAGAAATATGGCGACATGAAGCGCAAATGTTTAAGTAGTACCACATGTTTTACATTATACCCAACACGGCAGGTAAGACAAACTAACGTGCCAACGCCGGTGTTCAATGTGTCGTCATACGCGGACATCGTATTTATGTGATTACTAGTTTACAAGAAGAGTAGATTGGTAGAATAAATGAATGTGCACTGTTATCTAGTATGAATGAAAATCTTAATCTACTTCAATAACACCTAACATTAGGTATAACAAAATGAGCTGAAATAATACAAAGAAATGTAAGATTAGTGAGTAACCTTTAACGTATTCATGATAATATTTGTGGAGATTGAGCTATGATTTGAAAGTGTAAAGAAGACTCAGTAAAAATTATTGAAGTTCAATGTTTGGGAGAATACTTTCTTTACATTTTGTTCGTTTATGAGGATGGTCCTTTTAATTTGTATCGATAAGAATTACTTTCTTGAATTTCTCCAAAACGGAGTTATCAGTCAGATTGTGCTTATGGCAGCCGATGATTGACGGGTAATGAGTTCTAGCTAACACGAGAAATTCTAAGAAATGGAAATTTTTCCTTACATCGTAGAGTGTGGGCGTGTCATTTATTTCGATTAGTATCAGAGCCTACGCATCATTCGCGCGAGAATTCCAGGTCTGGCGTTATTCTATATGGAATCACAAACACAGCCATCAAAACACATCTTTGTTTTATGCAGGAATGAAGTCTCAATTTGAAAACTCTCCATTCGTTCTAATTGGCTATTGTAAATTGTTGGGTAGCCATGATATTCTTTAGTTCCTGCAATACCAGAGAGAGAGCTCAGCGAGCGAAATGCTGAATCTTTGTCTTCTTCTTCTGATCCTTGGTTCAGACGAAGATACAGCGATCCACACACTCTCTCTTTCAAGCAATGCTGGATCTAAGGATTACCATGGCTTTTCAACAATTCACAATAGCCAATTGCAACGTATTGCGAGTTTTCAGATTTAGATTCCATTTCTGCATATGACAATGATGTTTTTTGAAGAATGTGTTTCTTATCTCAAGTATAATGGTGCTGTTAACGGCTTCTGTGCGTCAATGATACGTAGACTTTGACAATAGTTCAAATAAGTAGCATCCCCATCGTCAACGCTTTACGATGGAAAAAAAAAATTAATTCCTTGAATTTCACATGTTAGTTGATTCTCGTTCCTTGTCAATCATCGGCTGCCAAATGGACAATCCAATTGATAGATCCATTTCGGAGATATTCAAAAAAGTAATTATCGCTAAAAATCGACTACTGTCGGAAGATAAGATCGAGACACTTGCGTTTGACACAATGTATCTACGTGAAAACAAGTCGTAGAACTTCGCGAAATGAATCATTATCAAGTTCGTTCAATTCCCCGCCACATAAGACATCAGCTGTTATTATGTGAAAATTAGGAGGGATGTTATTGTTCAATATACAGGGTGAGGTACATAAAGTGTTACAGACCAATATCTCGAAAATTAATCATGATACGAAGAAATCCTTTGCATAAAACTTGTAGGATATTGAAGGGGGAACAAAATGGTGCAGCATTATTTTCAATAGGTGGAGACGCCAAGGCCGGGGGAAGGTCAACTTTGTTTTTTTAAATAGAACCCTACATTATTCATTGTGTGATCTTCTTCTATCTGAAAAATCAAACGACTTTTGTATTCAACATTTTTTTGTGAGACATCAATTTTCAATGATACTCAGCTAAACAATAAAAGATTTTCGAATGCTTCAGAACGTTTCACCTCTGAACTATTAAGTTTTGAGAAAAATTGCAGGAGACAAAAAGTACGTATTTTTATGCAAAAATTCTCGGAGAATAATTGCAGAATTTTTCACGTTAACTTTTTATTGCAACTACTTAATTTGCGTGAAAAAAAAATTAAAAATGGTTGAAAAAAATTTGCAATTATTCTCCAAAACTGTTTGCATGAAATTACGCACTTTTTGTTTCTTGGGATTTTACTCCAAACTTGATAGTTCAGAGGTCAAATGGTCTCAAATGTTGCAAAAAATCTCTGATTGTTCAGCTGAGTATCACGAAAAATCGATGTTGCAGAAAAATTGTTTCATACAAAAGTCGTTTGATTTTTGAGGTAGAACAAAATTACAGAATTAATAATGTAGGGTTCTATTTAAAAAAACGAAGTTGACCTTTCCCCGGCCATGGCGTCTCCACAACTGAAAATAATGCTGCACCATTTTGTTTCTCCTTCAATATCATACAAGTTTTATGGGAACTATTCTTTCGTATCATGATTATTTTCCGAGATATTGGTCTGTAACACTTTACGTGCCTCACCCTGTATATTGAAAAACGTGGTTTACTCACATTTTTTCCCCGTAGCTTGAGTTTAATTCGTCGTCATTCTTTCAAAATGGCGGGAAAAAAATATTTGAAAATTTGTGCTGAATCTTTGAAGCCTAGTCGTTATTAAGAAATCTCTACACTGCATAAGAATTAATATATTATTTCCGAATTTTTTGTAATTTTGTAATAAACATACATATCAGGTACAGTAACAGTATTGCTGCCCAGACATTACAAGTTATATATGAGTGGATATTACCGATGCAAGTTGCATCATTTATCAGAAATTAGTGAATTATCGGCATCAATGAATATATCAAGTTGTTGATATGTGGATTCCAAATCAATAGGAAAACATTGAAGTATTTACCATCGGTTAGTTGGGCGTAGTGGATAGAACGTACGACCAGTGATGCAAACGGGCGTGATTTCCAAGCCCAGTTAGGACAAACATGAATCGGTGGCGTTTTTCGCAGCGAAATAAGAAGGCGTTTCCGTCTATACACATGCGGTGAGTTCTCTAGACGGTGGATCATATGTTAAAATGTATAATTTTTTTTTTATTATTTGTAACGTTCGGGCTAGAACGGGTGGATTGTGGGGTCAGAAATACCCGGTGTAGTCCGCAAACGGGTCTGGGGGTCTCGTCCCCCTCTGCCGGATGCTCGAGACGACCGGTAGATGTAGATGATGAAGATACACAGTTTTTTAATGATATATGACAAAAATATATTCTTTTGTAGAACAAACAAAATACAAAACAATAAGTAAACGAAGGGAATGGACTTCATAAGGGTTATTTGGCCTCGTCCTGAGGTGCAGGTACGGGTTCAGTGCTGTAACAAATCAACGCTATCAAAAACAGACTATTGGAGCGATTCTATACATCCTGAGTGATCACTGTACAAGTAACTATGCTTACGTCTAGTTTGATTAGAAATTATTTTGAATATTGCGCTGAGTGCATCTAGAGAAGGAAACTGATTAATAAATGACAAATTATATGATTACTGATCTAGAGGTAATGTAACTAGAAGTGAGCTAATATGCTTATCGTACTGAAGGTGATATTCTTATCAAACTAGTGGTTATATGTATTCTAACACTTCTAACTCTTCAACCCCACCCCGACGAACATTCAGCACCATCTCTCGGACGACGGGTGCAAATTATTAGATTCGCTAGACGGTCTGACGTCACAGGGACGTCAGAGCGGCTATTTAAACGGCGATAGCTAAGAATCGGCACTCAGTCTGTCAGCAAAGCGACTACAGTTGTGTCAAACCAATTCAAACCGAGCGACATAAGCAAAGCGCTGAGTCGACTCAACCTAAGAATTTATAACTTCACGTTCCAATTAAGCAAAGCGCTTATTAGAAAAAATGTTTAAAGTATCAAATCATCTATAATATTCTGAATTCTGGATCGAAGCGCTCCTTATTTATTATATCAATTATTAATTTTCATTGCTTGCATAGCGCGACAGTGTTGATAGTCAAAACTTAATCACGTTCGAGTCAGACATAACCTCAAATCCATCATACTCACAGTCACTATCTCGGGTAATTGAAATCAAAGAAAAACAACAAAACGAATAAAGAATAGAATTTATATAAAAGTAGCAGAGTCTAATATAAAATCATAGAGTATAACTCATGGCATACGCCACAAATCTTGAACATTGTAAATAGTGAAATAAGTAGAATATGTTAGATATAAAAATAAACTCAGTTAAATCATTGAACGATGATTGTGCTTTTGATCTTGTCTATCACTGCAGTGAGACGCGAAGAGGAAAACAATTGTCAAAAGTGAAATCAATTTAAAAGTGAGTACTGATGAACCAGGTGGTGCAAGATAGCGGTAGCGCGAAAGCCTTCCCCGATTCTTCGCAGATTGAGTGGGTTGTCAGTACTTGCGCCAGAAACAGGCCTGTCGTGGCGGATGCTTGTCCGGTTCTGTAGGGGGATATTAGTACTAAAAAGGTTGCTAATATTGACAAAATAGGAAATTAGAATCAGTTGCTAGCAGTGGTACTGGTTGATCGGTTAAGGAATCAACAAGGTCGACCCGGATCCACGCCAGAAACGGTCACGAGGTGCGCAAGCTAATCCTGATCCGTAGGGAGGTTTGGGGGATAAAAAGGGAAACGGTCCTGTCGTGGCGAAAGCCTGTCCGGATCCGTAAAATTAGAAAGTTGAATTATTTGAAGGGACGGATAGTGATTCACCCTTTCAGGGGTCCTAATAATATCCCTATTAAGATAAAGAATCTTAAGGTTAAAATTCGGTACTGCACGGTACGATTTGGTACGATTTCTCATGCCGGAATATCACCGAAAAGTTACATTATGTATATATATATATATATATATATATATATATATATATATATATATATATATATATATATATATATATATATATATATATATATATATATATACATATATATATATATATACATATATATATATATATACATATATATATATATATACATATATATATATATACATATACACACACACATACATATACACACACACATACATATACACACACACATACATATACACACACACATACATATACACACACACATACATATACACACACACATACATATACACACACACATACATATACACACACACATACATATACACACACACATACATATACACACACACATACATATACACACACACATACATATACACACACACATACATATACACACACACATACATATACACACACACATACATATACACACACACATACATATACACACACACATACATATACACACACACATACATATACACACACACATACATATACACACACACATACATATACACACACATACATATACACACACACATACATATACACACACACATACATATACACACACACATACATATACACACACACATACATATACACACACACATACATATACACACACACATACATATACACACACACATACATATACACACACACACATATATATACACACATATATATATACACACATATATACACATATATATATACACACATATATATATATACACACACACATATATATATATATATATATATATATATATATATATATATATATATATATATATATATATATATATATATATATATATATATATATATATATATATATATATATATATATATATATATATATATATATATTTATTGTAACGTGGCAGATCTTCACTCTGCTACGGACCATCGCCTTCCTTCCCATACCTAGCCCTTCGCGTGTGTGGTATCTTTTTCTCTTCCCAAGGCAAGGTGATAATCCCTAGTTTTAGAAACATTTGTCTGCTGTAAGTCCTTGTCAGCAGGTGATGTCTCCGATGGACAACGTGGGATACCAGAGACGTCAACCACGGGCAAGGACAGACGCATGCAAAGCCTCGTCGGAGATGCCTGTGTCTTGGTGTCCGATTTAAACGGCCTACGGTCAGCCCGCGGTTCGGGAGAGGGTTGCACCTCCCAGCCTACCTCTGCCTCTGCCTCGCCTAGCTATGACGTCTTGCCTCCCGAGCCAACCGTGACGTCACGACGCCGGGACATGGGTACTCTTCGGCGTGTGCCGTAGGGATAGGAAAGTCGACTCTGACTTTAGTCAAGAATCGATCTCTTGCTAAAAATAATCGACTTTTCAGAATCGAGTTCAGACGCCTCAAGTCGACTAGAATCGACTCTCACTCGATGACTTTTCGACTTTTTTTTCATTATACTTAGTGTCTGATGGTAACATAGTTTGTGACATCTCTATATCCCAGATAGCCAGACTTGCTCGACAAAAAATTACTCAGTAAGAGTTGTCCTCTAGTTGACGGCAACTTGACGATAATTCTACCTTTTCTACATATAAAACCTCTACAAAATTACAAAAAACCAATCGAAACGCTTTCTTTGTAACAACCTCTCGCTGATTGGACCATGGTTATATATTGTCGCTGGTATCCTTGGTAACCATTTTCAACAAGAACTGACTTGAATACTATCTTTAAATGCGTTAATATCCCGTGTGCAATAAAAATAAAATTAACATTAACTTATTACTTTCAAATTTATAAATCATAATATCCTATATACAATTTTATTATGGCTCCCAGTTTTGTATGGCTTCACTGCTCAAAAATTAATAATGGCAGTAAAGTCAAGTGTAATATTTGTGACAAAGAGTTTGTTTTTAATAAAAGCACTTCAACTATGATAAAACATTTACAATGTGTGCATAAAATTGATTTGCCTGTTAGTAAAGAGAATCAATCACACAAAAGAGCAAACAGTAATGAAAATAATTCAGATATTCAATCTAAGAAGGTAAATTTCAATTTAATTTATTCATTTTATATTAACTATTTTTTTCTAATACAATGATACTAAAGTTAGCCGACGTCTAACAATTTTTGATTTTTTTTATCAATTAAATTACAAGTCAAAAAATATTGATGAAGATATGTGGTTTTCTTAATGGTTTAATAATACTATGTAATATTAATAATACTATGTCAAACCGTTAAAAATATTAATTGTATGTTCGTTACTTAATAAAATGTTTAAATACCTAATAGTTCTTGTTACATGAGTTGGTAAATTTTTGAAAAAGTCGACTCAAGTCAAAAAGTCGACTATCAGTGGTGATTAATCGACTTTAAGAGTCGAACAACTGAAAGTCGATTCCAAAGTCAAGAATCGATTCTGCGCGCGCCTTTTCCATCCCTAGTGTGCCGAACAATTAGCGTCCGGCATGATTAGCGACACCTGTCCGATCTACCGCTTGCGGAGTATCGACGTGCCTTGCCTTATCTTACCTTTTTCGTTACCTTTTCTTTTCTTATCTTAGAATATCTTAGTTTTGTTTAGAGTCGTAGGCTGCTGCTAGCTGACTTACTGTTGTTCGGCTTAGCTTTTCTCTTGCTGTACCTGATATTTATTCAAACTCATTTGTATATTTCACTGAAAGTAGCCGTTAGTAACTTCGCTGTGCGTGAGAGTGTGGGTGTGTTGTTGCCGTGCCGTACCGCTGCCGCAGGATTATCGCTGGAGAGCAAGGTAGGCTTCAAGCCAGTACTGCGATCACCCGTCTTTCGCCAGTTTTTGATTTATTATAGTTAGCTTTTCCTATCTTTACCTTTCACTTATTTCTTTTGAATCTGTGGCAGTTTTGTTAGTACCATTTGGCAGTTAACGGGGGTCGAAGTACTGACTATTAGAACATTAGTGTAGTTTTGGGCCTTTAGCCACCTCCACCTGACTTTTTCTCTTGCCTTGGGAGAGCGCGCTGTGCCCGAAGCTGAAGCTCCGAGTGTCAGCCGCCGCGTGTGAGTGTGTGACTGCGGGTGCGTGTGTGTACGACTGTCGCCAGTGGTGTGGCCTAAGTGTGTGGCTATGTCGCTGAGTCGACATCGTGCGAGTGTGTACTCCCTTCCCCTGCCGTCTCGTACTGCGTACCTACTCCCTTCCCCTGCCGTCTCGTACTGCGTACCGAGCCATAGTCTCGCTGTACGGCTGAGTAGTACCGAACGACTCGCGTGACCTACCTATTGTATCTACTGCCGTCTTGTATCGCACCGGTCGTGAGTTCGATTCCGCCGAGTGCCCAGTTTCTCTTTTCTTTTTTTTTTACTTATCGTACCGGATTGTACGTTTTGATTTTACAAAATATATTGATTTGTTTTATTATCGTACTAACTGTGTTTTCTGACGCCCCCACGTTCCCCTCTACTACTGAGTAGTCGAGTCTTTAACATTGGTAGTCGATTTTTTTTCCATTGTCTTTGCGTTTAAGTTAATTCATTTGGTTGTTTTCTTTTCTTTTTGGTTTTGAGTTTCGTGGCACCTTTAGGTGCCTAACGCCCAACTTATCTTTGTAGAGTCGTTAGTTTAGTAAAAAAATCTTAGTAAAGGTGATACGTTGGAGTCAATTGGACTTGATTCATTTTTCTGCCTATTTTCCCGGGGTAGGAAGAAGTGCTCG
>OZ001258.1:15270803-15340803 GCA_963924015.1 Macrophya annulata
TGTATGTATATATATATGTGTATGTATATATATATGTGTATGTATATATATATATGTGTATGTATATATATATGTATATATATATATATATGTATATGTATGTATATGTATATGTATGTATGTGTATATGTATGTATTTGTATGTATATGTATATGTATGTATGTATATGTATGTATGTATGTATATATATGTATGTATATATATATATGTATATATATGTATATATATATATATGTATATATATGTATATATATATATATATGTATATATATATATATATATATATATATATATATATATATATATATATATATATATATATATATATATATATATATATATATATATATATATATGTATATACATATAAATAAGTAAGTCAACATCGGTAGATTTACGAAAAGAAGAATCATTTGCTCCGGGACGCTAGAGAGCCGAAGCAAACCGGCGAGCTTCACTTATTATCTTGATAAGAGCTAAATATTCCATATATTGCAATGGACAGGCCAGAAATCGGAAGATCACCAGCGAGCTACGATACTTGCAAAAAGCTTTTGTAAAACGATCTTTGAATGATATAGCGGAAGGCAGGCTCAATGACCAGATCGAAAAATAACTTTGATAGCGGGAGAGACTTCTGCCTGGGGCCTTGTTGGTGCCTAGTCAACGAGGTCCCAGCGCGAACCAGCAGATAGGTGCACGCTACGAGCTTCTCTGTCTACGCGTTCAGATGGAGCGGGTGAAGGCTCATTATTTGTTAGCTTTTATTGAATATTTGAATAATCATAAATATTACTTCTGCGACCGTTACACTTTCAAAATTATATACACGATCGCGACCTAGTGCGGACGATGTTTGAATAGACGTTATGCCTCCGCTCCTATCGCAAACGCGCCTAGTGTTCCCTGGTCTTTTCCCGCGCTTCGTACGTCTGGAGAGACGAAGCGCAGCTGGTGACTAGTTGGTAGATTGGTTGCTGGAGCACTGCTTTTTGACGGCTACGTTGCCTTTATATAAGCGCGGCACATTTGACTTCCTTCCCGGGAGGAGCGATCGGCCGGGTAGCCACTCAGTGGCGCGGAGTTGTATTCACGGTGCTGGTCTAGTGCTGGCCGGGAGGTACTGCCGCTATTGGTAGGCACGGTGCTTGAACGGCGAAAAATTTGCTTCCGGAAATCGCTCATGTCGTTATGATCTCGTAACGGGCTAAGTTGGGGGGAGGTGACAACTTTGTTCGTTACACACTCCCAACTTTGAAGTTGTCTCATTCAAGTGAAATATTCAACGTAAATATAATAATCCTTACAGCAGACTATTATAGTTATATGAAAGCCGAAGTAGGCTTGGTGTAACGAACGTATTGCTGTTATATAACAGCGATTACTTGTAGTGTAGGTACGTTATGCACCAGCTATGCTACCAGTGAGAAAGAAATTCCAACTTCTATGTTACACAGGTGTGATACTGATGTTATGTTACATGGTGACCATGTAGCACTACTGTTATGCAAATGTCATATAACTGTGTTTGCTGGGATAGCTGGAAATTTGGGGGAAAATTATGGTAATCGATTACCATGCCGATCTCATCCATTTGATGTTTTGTTAAATAAATATCGCGAGATATTCTACGTCAAGTTTTCAGAGCAGAATCACGCGCGCGGCGCCTATGGGTATGGGGCACGACGACGACTATGCAGCGAGGTCTCGGAGCAAAATACGCTTCGCGCTCACTGATCTCTAATATACACTGGATGGCGTATTTGATAAGGCGACTTGTTACGTACTGAATACCAGGCAGCCATCTTTGATTAAGTGAAGTATGCTAATATGGCCGCGTACACTGTTTGTGTTTAGTGGCACTATTTCGGGCTGCCTGCTTTGTTTTGTTCAACAAATTTCAAAAAATGGTGTCGGATTGTGTTTTTTGTGAGTCGAAATCAGGTAGAACATATCACAAGTAAGTACATGTATGCATACATACATACCTAAATCATATCCTCATGCTTATATCTTATAGATGTTCATGTTTCATATGTTGTTATTTCTTTTTAAATTTAAATGGTATTTAATTTTTTTTCAAACTTCGTACCGAAAAAAACATTCTTTAACATGTTCTGATCATTTTGAAGAAAAGTCTTTTCAAGAAGGAACAAATAATAAGTGTCTACGGAGGGGGATTCTTCCAACATTATTTGGGCCAAACAAATCAGCGTGTGTTTACTGTCATGCGCTGAAAGGACATGACAAAAAAAGATCATTTCACAAGTACGAAGTGTTTATGTATATGACTTGTGTATCATGCAGGTAAAATGTATAATTGTAGTGTTTGTCTTGATATATACCATGTGTTTTAACTTGTAAATACTTGTTCGACAGATTTCCCTTGGATAAGCCTGAATTACTACAGGAATGGCTGGTGGCAATGAAATTGTACGATTTGATTCCAAATGATAAAAGTATACTTTGCAGTGACCATTTCGAAGCAAAATGTTTTAGATTGTCGGGTCGGGGCTTAGTACTCTGAGACAAAAGCGCTCCTCTCCCTTTGTCAATCTTGCCTAACTATAAATAGTTTCTTAATAATTTAGACAAAATTAACTATTTTTATGAACGCTTTCACTCGACGCGGCCTGGGTCAGTTGCTGTCGAGGCTCTGAATATGCAAAATCGGTTGGGCGCCAGTTAATTATCTAAATTAACAAAACAAGGTTCGGCTTTCTTTGGCATTCTTTGGCTTAGCACCCGATTTCTTGAACTTAGCAGGAACTATGACTGTTTGGGAATCAGGGCTCTCGAGGAGAGCGCTATCTACAGTTGTCGCTCGTCGCGAATCCGCCATGCTCAGCTGCGGTCGCTGAAAACTCACCTTTTGTACCGGTTTCTCCGGCAGCCATTACTTACTTACTCGTTGAGTTGCTCAAGCAACACGTGTCTCTCATATAAAACAAAAATCGCTTAAATCTTTGCCCTGTGAAAACTCACTAGTCTGCTCATGTGATTGATATAATCATCTAGTGCCCAAGTGAATTAATACAATTCAGAAATTCTCACTACTCATACTCTATTTATCTCATAGAAACAGACTCTCATAGACTCTCACACACACAGTCAGACACTCTTCACATTGTACACTGAGTTACCTGACTATTTATATTAATAAAACCTAAGTGATTGTAAAGTGTTCGGTGTTCTTCTTATTTTCTCATTTCCTCAACAATGACTGTAATTTCTTCTTCGTCCCGCAGTTCTGGTCTCTCTTCCATGATTTTGTCAAGTGTCCTGATCGTAAGTAGCGTGTATAGGGCATCAAGAGCTTGTTGACGTTTCTCTTTTGACAATTGTAGGGCAGATTGTGCTTTTGGGTTGCTAGGTCTATCTGTCAAAAGTGCATTCTCCCTAATTAAGAAAGCTCTGACTCGGTTCGGATAATCTTCCGGATCGGTTAACTTGGCCCTAACTCTACGCTTGAGAGTTTTCTCGTTTTCATCGGAAAGATAACAATGGTCTTGTGGAATTAGCCAGGTTGGCCAGGCGGCGTAATTCAAACGAAGCCAATCACTATGGCCGGCGTGACGAATATTGCAATCCGGGCACTCAGGACAATAAAGGCTCAGATCTCTAGAACACCCGGGACAACGATGAAGGGCCAATTCGTGTTCGATTCCGTGAGGATAAATGCAATCCTCTGTGTCGAATCCTTCGGCACCACATATTTGACAAAATCCGGGCCTATATGGCAAGGAACAGTCCTTGAAATGATATTCGGCCGAACGACAATTGATGCAGCCAACTACGTGTTTTTTGCCAACGAAGGTAACGTAAGGTTGCGTAGCTTGGTCAACTTATTTCGCTTCTTTTTTATGGACAAGCATTTCTGCCCGCTTCATGACAAGCTTCTTTAGAAGATCTTCACTGAGAATTCGGCAGTCGGTGAAGGAACGTACTTCGTCAGTGGTCTTCTTATTAGGTTTAATAAGTACGACCTATCGGAGTACTTCGTCAAAATTTGGCAAGGCTGGTACCGGTAAAGGCTTCGTAGATACTGACGGAGCGGTCAGCGCTTGCGGGTCGTCTGTCGTCCTCATTGGTTTTCCTGTGACTACCGATTTCTTCAAGGGATGACTTGTCGAGGGAATTCGGTTTCTTAGGATGTTTTCGTTGTCGAGATCTTTCTGAGTCACAACGTCCGGGAGCGTCAGTTTTAGCTTAGGTGGCGGCAGGTTGTTGATGGCGTCGAGCAGTTGATTGACTTCTGTCAACTTAGAGGTTGATGGTATAGGTGCAACCTCTGGTATAACCTCTAGTACTGTTTTTTCAACTACTGCTGGTTCGGTTGTGGGCTGCCACTACTTCTGCAGTTACTACTGCCAGCTTGGCTTCGATGTCCAGTTTTTCTTTTGTCAAATCCCGCAGGGTTTGTAGAATTTCTCCGTAGGATGGAGCCTTGGAAACTTCATCAGCTTCGTCACTCATATTGGCGAAGTGTTGTCCTGTTGAGGGATACATTGACTACGTCAACTACGACGAGGAATTTTTAAATCCGTAACATAGTATTTTCAGATAATCTCATTCGATTTGTCTGCCAACCAACGACCATAGGTTCGAGAACTCTTTTTACGTGAACCGGTCCCACAAAATGATGAGCGAATTTTGCTGAGTAACCCTCTGCTTTATTGCTTAACTTTTTATTAGGATAATGAACTTCAGTTCCTATTTTAATTTTTACAGATGTTTGTTTATCATTTTCAGATCTGGCAAGAGTCTTATTCGCGTAAGTTTTTAATCGACTTTCAATTTTATGACGAAATTCGTCAATTTTACTCAATCTTCCGACCCAAAGCTTTACCGATTCGTCTATCGATTGTACTTTATCATCACCAGGTTTACCTATATTCTTAAATACTGCTTTGCGACCGTGATTCAAATGAAAGGGTGAAACTCGACTACCTGTATGGGGTACTGTGTTGTACGCAAATTGTATTTTTGTCAAATGCTCATCCCATTTATTGTGATCATCATTTATGAATTCCGCGATCATGGGTTTTATCGTACGATTACCACGTTCAACTGGATTTCCTTGTGGATGATTTAACGGGGTGGTAAGATGTTCTACTCCGCGAGCTTCTAAAAATGCTTTGACATCTTTGTTTAAATACTCAGTGCCATTATCGGTAAAAACTGACTTCGGTGTGCCCCAACGATCGAAAAGAACATGTAACGCTTTGACAACATTTTTTCCTGTTCTCTGCCGCATAAGGAACAATTCTATGTACTTAGTATACAGATCTAGAACTACCATAACATTCGAATTACCTTTTTTAGTTCGCGTCTGAGACAATGGTGTCAATTGACAACTGTGACCGTGGTTGTTGTAACGGTCTAGTTCTTGAGGAACCTTTGATCGGGTTTTGATTATATTTGACCTTTAGACAAGTTTCGCAATCTTCCACGTAAGATTTAACATCTTGTGTCATACCGGGCCAATAACAATTTTGCCTAATCCTATCTAATGTCTTGTCCCTCCCTAAATGACCTGCTTGCGGTAAGTCATGGTTTTCGCGTAGAACAGTCAAAACGTCTTTTAGCTTAATAACCTTTTTCCGGGGATTTTTGTCATCGATAATAGCTTTTTCATAATCTGGCTTATAATAAAATAGTTCGCCGTTATTGATTTTCCATTCGGTAAATCTGTCTGGTTGCGATTTGACTAATTTGAATTTCGTGTCATACCAATCTTGATCTTGGATAGAATTTAGTTGCGTACGACTTTGTATTGTTTCCTCTATTATTTTTTCCCAACCAAGAGGGTCTTCGTCGATATTAAACATTCTTGACAATGCGTCAGGGGCTTCGTTCGTAGTTCCGCGACGATGCTCGATAGTAATATCATGCTGATGAAGGTATATAGCCCATCTAGGTAAGGCATTCTTAACCATTCTAGTAGGCCTTTGCCTTCTACGACAAACGCTGTATATTTTCGACTTTCTTCATCCATAGGTATTTGATGAAAAGTCTCGCGCAATTCAAGGGTAGAAATTATTTTCGCTTGATGGAGCTGTGATAAGATCGACCGCATATTATGTAAGGGATATGCTGGTTTTTTAGTTTGACGGTTTACAGGCTTATAATTGATACAAAATCTAAGACCTCCGTTTGCTTTTGGAGCTACAACAGGTGAACACGCCTACTCGCTATTACTACAAGTAACGTAGCCTTTTTCTAAGAGCCTGTCAACTTCTTGATCAATAAATTTGCGAACGACTTCGCTTCTACGATAGGGTTTCTGACGATGAGGGATTGGATCATTTAATTCGATGACATATTTAATTAAATCGGTTTTGCCAGTACTTTCTTTGTCAAACTTAGCGAACTCAACGTCAAGAAAATCTTTTAGTCGTTGAGATTGATCTACAGAAAGTGCTTTTAATTCTGAAGGATTTATGGCTGAATGTGACAGTGGGTACACATTTTTACTATCAGCAAGTGTCCAAGTTTTCGAGAAGGGATTGACTGTTACTTTGAAAGACATCCAGAAGTCCATGCCTAGAATAAGGTCACCTGATAATCCTGGCATTATGCTAAACCATTAGGGTCCATAAACATCACCTACATCAATGATAAAGCTAGTACCGCCATGCGTTCGTACGATTGATTTGTCACCTAGGCGTACTCCTGTTTTGGACGAAGTATCTGGAGTTAGTTCTCTAAATTGATATTTCTTTACCCGTTGATAAGCAGATAAGCTTAAAAAAGATCTATCGCTACCACTATCGATGATTCCTTTGATTTCTTCGCCGAAAATGGAAAGCTTCACTGGGATTCTTACTACTTTAGTTGGTTCTTTTAATTCGTTAGCTCCGCGATAAATACGTCGTCGGGTAAGCCGGTGAATTATATGGTGTGGCAATCGCGGTGGTATCCAACTTTGCAATGTTTCCTTATCTGGTTGGGCAATGCAGGCCTCGTTTACCGTTTCGTCTTGATCAACTATTTCCCCAGTCATAATTGACAAATTTACTTGTTCGTTTTCTAGTTTGCTAAAAGAACTTGTGCTCTCATTCTCGTTGTTCTGCGTAGGAAGCTGATATTCATCATCCGAGAATTCGTACTCACTATCGGTTAGATTGGCGATGTTCAACTTCAGACATTGTTCTGGTTGAATTCCGATTTGATCATTCGATTCGCCTTCAATATTAGTACTCGGTTTATCTAAGTTCTTCGTTTGTTTGGTATTATTCTGTGATTCGCGTTTATCATGCGGATCTACTGAATTGACCTTATTTCCTGCCTCGACTATGCCCTGTGGTACAGTAACTTGAGGGTGAATTACTGCGGGCTGTTCGAGTTTCCCTGATGAGACGAGCAATTTCTTGTCTCATGACCTATTTTACGACAGCTATAGCAAACAATTTGTCGATCGCTCTTACAATAACGAGCGGTGTGTGCTGTCTGTCCACAATTTACACAAAATAATTTTTTCGGATCAAAAGGAGGTTTATTTTGACTGGATTCATTCCGTTGGAGATTTTGGAAAAATTTATGTTTTTCCAAATTTGAAAAAATCACAGACATTATAGGTATACTGAATTTTAGAATGGAACACAGAGCCGTTTTTTTTCTACGATCACAAATATGTAGTTTGAGTATTAGTACTCATCTTTTATTTTTTAATATTTTTGGCGGACTACATTATTCAATTATAATTTGGAAATGGGATTTAAACTATATGTATAACCCAGTTCAAGTATTTTCAATGTTAAGAATAATTGAGAACATTGAAAAACAAAAATTAATAGATTCGCAAAAATCAACAAAATTCAATTTCCAAATTGCAAATGCAAAATGAGTCTGCCGAAAATAATAAAAAATAAAAGATAAGTACTTATACACGAAATACACATTTGTTCATGAAAAAATAACGGCTTGGTGTCCCAGTCTAAATTTTACAGAGCACTGAAGAGAATACCTATACCTATCTGTGATTTTTTTTCAATTTTAAAAAAACATAACTTTTTCTAAAATCTCAAATTGTTTCAGGGAATTGAGAATATTTCATGTTCAGCAAATAAAAGTTCGACTAGACTATTCTTTTTTTGCAACTTCATTCTTCCGCAAATAAAATGAGCGGAAATCGGTCTCCGTATACGATAAACGTAGCCAAAGTTATGAATTTTGGAAAACTGAGTGCGCCAAAATCAAAAATGTGAATAACCTCGGAAATATTAGGAATTTTGAAAAATCCTTTGGGGGACATTTTTTTTTGTATTATAAGCAACGTTCATCTCCTTTGACGTGATAATCAGGATTTTGTTTTTATTATATTAACACTGAATAATTATTCTTAATAGTATGAAACAATTTTATCAGCTTATTGATATATTTTTAAATGAAATAAGAAAATATTTTACCACTAAATAGTGAATATCATTCGACGAAAATATAAAGAAAATTGATTTTATTTATGTATTTTTTTATTTATTTATTTATTTATTTATTTTTTTTTGACTATGTTGCACCAAATGGATCAAGTCGAAAATTTTACCGTGTAAAGAAGAGTAAGAAAGGAGTTCTAAGAATAACTTCTGTATTTTTTGAAAAAAAAAAGGAATGGTTAAGAACTTACAAAAAAAATTACTTTTCTTTGGCTCTTATCGATAGTTCCTACTAAAACAATTTTTATTAGAAAATATTCAGCAGAATAGTTACAATAAAATAAATGCTGAAAAACACGTTTTTTGAATTATGTCGTAAGTCTTTGCGTTTAAAAGCTGAAATTTTCAAGAAATTTTTTTTTCTGGATTAGAAATCGATTAGCTATATGGATTTTTAAAAATCACTGGGGGCAGATTTTATATGTTTATCCGGCTATACCCTTTTCACGTTACTTAAACGGTTACTTTCCGGTTCTTTAATTAACATTTGGCTAACCAATTCGTTAACTTTATCTAAGAGGGCATTCATACTATCTTCCATAGCGTTCATTCGATTACCAAGGGGTTGTAATATCTGACTAGTTAGCAATGGCGACATAGTTTGTTCGTCTGTTACAGAAGGAGATGTATTTCTACTATTTCCTCGCACTCTTCCACCGGGTGGTGCTTGTGTTAGACCTATGCTATAATTATCTAATTGGCCGACGTTTACTTGCATTGGCATATCCGTAATCAGGTTTGGTATATTAATTCCCGATTGATTCGATTGGCCTGGTTCCAACGCGGTATTATCGGTTGACTCATCGGCTGAGCCGATTGGGTTTGTTGTCGTATTAAGACCATTTTTCCTTGTTTGATTTTTGTTTTGTTTTCGTTTAGGTGGAGAACGCACTGTAGCCATTTTAGCTAGTTTAGTTTTCTTAAAACCGAATATCTTGCCAGTATCTAATTAGATAATCAAATCTTTTGACAATCTGGGGTTTTTCTTATGTTTACGTTTAATACCGTAAATAGAGTTCTCGTCGTTTGAAACGCCTAAATTTAAAGTGTTCGGGTTCTCCCCAGTTTGTTTTCCTATACGATAACGATGCACTAACACTATTTCATCGATACGTTGGAGCAAGATCTCAACATATCGACTAACTATAACGATTATACGATATACAATGTACACTTGGCGAGGTTGATTCTGAGCCGGAAATGAAAATTAGAAAATTTACAGACTGATTGTTACTAGGCAAGTAGCTAGACAGTCTGCTGCAAAACACGAGCTGTCTACTAAGTTTCGAAAAGATCACCTCGGAATGACGTCACTCGGTGTCAGACTCGGTCTAGCAGACAGCTCCTGCTGGTTTCGCAATAGACTGTCTAGCTACTTGCCTAGTAACAATCAGCCTAGTAAATTTTCTGATTTTC
Source organism: Macrophya annulata (assembly GCA_963924015.1). Classification (NCBI taxonomy): domain Eukaryota; kingdom Metazoa; phylum Arthropoda; class Insecta; order Hymenoptera; family Tenthredinidae; genus Macrophya; species Macrophya annulata. Next base: position 15,280,656 of record OZ001258.1, read on the forward strand.
ATTTCCGGCTCAGAATCAACCTCGCCAAGTGTACAAATATCAATTCAACAATTTTCGTTTTGCAGTTATCAACAGACGGGAGCAAGATCTTCATCTATTGACAAAAGCTAACTTTGATTTTCATAAATCAACTAATCAACAATTTTACAATTCTACGATTCTACAATTTTGCCTCTTTGACTCTCACGCTAATTACTATGTACACTTGGCGAGGTTGATTCTGAGCCGGAAGTGAAAATCAGAAAATTTACTAGACTGATTATTACTAGGCAAGTAGCTAGACAGTCTACTGCGAAACCAGCAGGAGCTGTCTGCTAGACCGAGTCTGACACCGAGTGACGTCATTCCGAGGTCATCTTTTCGAAACTTGGCAGATAGCTCGTGTTTTGCAGCAGACTGTCTAGCTATTTGCCTAGTAACTTTCAGCCCAGTAACTTTTCTGAGCCGGAAATGAAAATCAGAAAATTCACTAGACTGATTGTTACTAGGCAAGTAGCTAGACACGAGCTGTCTGCTCTCGGAATGATGTCACTCGGTGTCAGGCTCGGTCTAGCAGACGGTTCCTGCTGGTTTCGCAGTAGACTGTCTAACTACTTGCCTAGTAAATTTCCTGATTTTCATTTCCGGCTCAGAATCAACCTCGCCAAGTGTACAATTCGACTTTTCTTTGTCAACGGGTCAGAGCAAGATCTAGACTCGGTGACGTTTTTACGGTTTTCCTAATGGCGTGAATTAGCAGACGTATATACGATTTACAATATTACAAAATAAATAATACAAAATAGCAAAATAAATATTACAAGGGTACAAAATAAATAATATGAAATAAATAGAAAGAGAACATGCAGAATAAATAGACAGAGATAGTAGGAGAGAGAGAAACGATCTCCACGATGGCTTTATTTACGTTTACGGTCAGCCGTGTGCCTCGGCGTGTGTTATTATACTGCTGCTATGCCGGGTCTCAAATTTCAATACTCTACTATTTGAATTTAGACAAAGAAAATTTCACAAATTTCCGTTACTTATTATTTCAATTTTTACAAATTAGCTCAAATTTTCCCAAACTTGCCCCATGTTGGGTGCCATTGAGACAAAAGCGCTCCTCTCGCTTTGTCAATCTTGCCTAACTATCAATAGTTTCTTAATAATTTAGACAAAATTAACTATTTTTATGAACGCTTTCACTCGCCGCGGCCTGGGTCAGTTGCTGTCGAGGCTCTGAATATGCAAAATCGGTTAGGCGCCAGTTAATTATCAAAATTAACAAAACAAGGTTCGGCTAGTCTCTAATAATTATTAATAAGGCAATAATTATTAATAAACAGACTCTACTCGCAAGGGAGTTCGTTTGGGGACCCAAGGAAGGGAGAATCTAAATTTCCAAAAGCAAAGAAAGACAGAGTTAGACAGAATATTCAAGTTTATTCTACTTACAAATTGTTGTCAAAATCCGACTCTTGATGAATAATCCAATATACACTAATAATAACACTAACAATATTATAACAAATGTTTTGACGATATGAAATTTACAAATATGGATTAACAAAAGAAAGTTTATAGTTTGTCGAGGCTGACGCAAGAGTCGCACCTAAACTTTATGTGAGTAACAAAGACAAAATTTAGCGTAAGAGTCACAAAAGTTGACAAGAGACGTGCTTTTCGACAGTTGACACAAGAGACACACACGAAAGTCAAAACAAGAGTGATCTACCTAACGCCGGTCGATAGTCTAGCGCTTGCACACTACCCTAACTTCAAACGTCGGTATGCTATTCGTCTCGAGTTAGACAAAGGCGTGACGGCGGTAATATCCGACTTATAACTTAGTTCTAAATAACCTTAATTAGGATTTTGACTCTGACGTTGTGTTATTAAAATAAAATTTGGTTTTCCTGTTACAACTCAAAGGAAATGCGGTGCCAACTTTGTTTTCATCTGGAGTCAGTAGAGGTAATATGATAAATTATTATGTTCATTGATTGTTACATTTAAATAACTGTTTAGTTCAATAAATAAATAATACACCTGTATCCGTACATATATACATTTTCAGGCACTCCGAGTGAAATGCAAGAAAATATAAGAAGTGCATTGGATGATGTAGGCGATAATGATCGTAATCAATCGATCACTCAGCAGCAAGGTACAAAGCATATATCATCGGAATTTTCTGCATCCCCTTCCAGAATTCGAAAAAGTGGCACGACTTTGACTAATATATCAATGCACCTAGAAGAAGTCATGAAGGATTGTTCCTCAGGGATAAATGAATTTACTGTTTGTATGTGCAACGAAATTAGATATTTTTTATTTGCTCGTTCATAAATGCAATAATATATGAAATTATATATTTCCAGCTGCTGGAAAAGCAAGCAGTCCGGTCTACGGCAGCACACCAGAAACACCAAGATCCATTGAAAAACGAAATCTTCACACAAAACATGATCACCACTATGAAGTATCTCCGAATTCAATGAAAAGAAAATATATTCGGCAACAAAAGCGAATGGAAGTTTTAGTGAAGCAGGTGCACGTTCAAAGACAGCACATCTCACGTTTAAAAAAAAAAAAGGTAACGTCATGAAAAGACATCGTAAGTAAATTACGAAAAACTCGTGCTATTCCAGAATCTGGTTTAGAGTGTTTGGATTCTATTGCTAGCACTGACGTTTCCCAATTTTTGAAGAGATTTATCAATAATTAATTCCGAAAATACCTATACTAACAATAGTCCAAAGAAAAGACAGTGGAAGTGTCAACGTACGAACAAAGGACAAGGCATATCTAGGCTGAAGTATCCAGCTGCTCTGAAGTCGTTTGCAATGACTCCATTTTTATTCCCCTAAAGCGTATGGGTTCGTTAGGCGGAAATTTTGCAAGGCCTTGCCAGACCTTAGTACCCTTCGTTCTTGATATTCGGCAATCGATAGTGCACCTGGCTTCACCTCGGAAAGTTTTAACGCTTTAACACAAAAAATTGCAGCATCGACGAAGTTTAATATAAAAGTCCTTGTGACCTTCACACTAGACGAAATATCTATTAAAACATCCTTGCAACGTCTTTCGAATGGAAAAATTTGTGGACATGTGGATTTTGGTTGAGAAATTGAATCGAGTGACACACTTCCATTAGCAAAAGACGCCTTAGTTATGATGGTTGTAAGTTTAGATCAGTCGTGTAAAATTCCTATTGGTTATTTTTTAATCAATGGAATCGATTCTGCTACACATTCGGGTCTTATCAGTGAAGCTTTAATTCGTCTTCATGAAATTGAAGTCGAAGTTGTTCCCTTAACGTTAGATGGTACGGCAGAGCACTTTGCAACAATGCGTGCCCTTGGTGCGTCTTTTGATTTGTTAGATTTGAAGCCTGTTTTTCTGCATCCGTCCAGTCAAGAAAAAATTCATGTGATTTTTTACGCTTGTCATATGCTGAAACTCGTATTAAATACGTTAGGAGATCGGAAAATTTCAAAAGATGACAAAGGAAATACTATTGAACGGAGATTCATCGAGGCGCTAGCTAAATTACAAGAAAAAGAAGGATTGAGAGCTGGAAACAAATTGAAGATGGCACATATCCGTTATTGGAAAATGAAAATGAAAGTCGCTTTGGCTGCTCAAACTCTCAGTGACAGTGTTGCAGATTCCATTGAATTTTGTAATCAATACTTGAATTTAAATGAATTCAAAGCATTTTAAGCGACTGTGAGGTTTATTAGATGCCTCAATAGACTCTTTGATTTTTTAAATTCACGCAATCCTTTTGCTAAGAGATTTAAAGCTCCTTTGAGAAGATCTAATGAGGAATTTTGGCGACCATCAATTGTATCACATGTTGAATATTTTCAAAGTATTACAGATATTAACGGTATTCCAATGATCCGCACCAGACGGTATGCTGCTTTCACGGGGTTCATTACGGCAATAACGTCAATGATAACCATTTTTTATACTCACGTCAAATCTGAAACTTCGCAGCTGAAATATCTATTGACCTACAAATTCAGTCGAGATCATTTGGAACTGTTTTTTTGTGTGATTAGAGGTTGCGGTGGATGGTGCCCAAATCCAACCTCCAAACAATTTATGTCAGCTTACAAACGACTTTTAGTGCATCATCAGGTTCAGGCTGTCAATGGAAATGCAGAAGCAATGGATGCTACCAGTATTCTAACAGTCACTTCTATGCGTAGAACGAAAATTGATCGTTATGACCCAACGGTTTACGACACAATGGCTAACATTCGAATAGTAAAAAAACATGATTTGGTAAACGATAGTGAAGAAAATGAAGCGGGACCAAATTTTTTCGAAGAATTTGACAACTTCGTTACTACTGTTCCTCAACTCTCTACTCTTTCAACAGCATGTGTAGGTTATATCGTTGGTTGGGTTGTGAGAAAATTAATAAATGAAAAAAAAAGTATTGTCCGATGTGAAACATGCAGAAACGCTCTGCTCCAGGATTTTCAAAGTTTAGCACAATTCGAGCAGAACTGTCTCATTGAAGCTAAGACTAACGGCGGTCTAGCTTTTCCTAGTGAATCTGTTCTTCGGATTTGTCAATGTACGGAAGAGTTGTTGAGGCATTTCCTAGATAAACTTAACGGTATGGTCCCTGTGGAACACAATTTTCCCACTCTACTCTGTTCGAACGTTTTGCATGATTTTGTACAACCGCCTTGTGCATTATTTCCACAGTTGAACGAACACATGTTTGATGATGCAACTAGTGATATAAATCACATTTATTTGCCTTCGAAGCAAGTATGTAAAGCTTACTTATTGTTAGATTTAAGACTCTATACTACGACAAAGATAGCACCTGAAAATGCGGTGGGAACAAAAGTTCGACATCACTTAACTCGAAAAATTATTTGGGAACGTCAGTGACACTTGTTGATAGTAGTATTTATTAGCTTATGCTCGAATTCTTTTGTTTATTTTGCATTGACTGGTTGCGGTCAGTATTGCTTCAACTTGATGCTAGTTTTTACAACTCCCTGTTGGGAAGATCTTTTTCTTTTGATTAGAATAAGAATCATAAGCACGTGTCCCATAACTCCTAGTGATTACTAGCTGATAATTGTGCTCGTTCGCTCGCTTCACTCGCTCACTCGATTGGTGAAGCATTGTTCCTCGCTCACTTCGCTCGCTCCGTTGTCAGTGATATTTCAAATATCAATATGGTGTGTGGATCAGTGGAGTAGCCTCACCTATTCTAGTCTTTCGAAAGCCACAACCACCGACTGGATAGTTCGCGTGCCTGCGTCTATGTCTATTCAGTGTGAAGTCCAAAAACGGATAGCACACTAAGAAGAAATGTCATCGCACTCAGGCTATCGTACTCTACTACACATACGACCCAAAGCACAAAAACTACAGAGCGCAAATCCTAGACATCGTTATCTACGACGTTAACCATGTGGAGCCCGAAAACTACGAAACACGAGGCCTGGATATCGTAATCTACCACGCAAATGACCTAGAGCGCGAAAAATACGAACCGAAGTATCAGGACATTGTAATTTACCACGTAGACGACCTAAAGCATGAAGACTACGGAGCGCGACTCCTGGACATCGTTATCTACGACGTTAGCCACCTGGAGCACAAAAACTTTGATCCTAAGCCCCAGTACGTCATAACCTACTACGGAAACCACTTGGAGCGCGAAAACGACGAAGAGTGACTATAAGGCATCGTAATCTAGCACGTAGACGACCTAAAACACATCTACGAACTGAAACTCCAAGACATCGTTATCGACTACGTAGATGACCTAAAGCACGGACAGGAACTTCAGAACAACGTTAGCTATGACGTACAGGACCTGGACCGCCAAAACTACGAACCGAAACTCCAGGAGGTCGTGATCTTTCACGTAGACCACCTTGAGTGCGAGAACTACGAAGCACGGGTCCTGGGCATTATAATCCACCACGTAGACGACCTGGAGCGCGAAAACTACGGAGCGCGCCTCCTAGACATCGCAATCTACGACGTAAACGACTCGAAACACGACAACTACGAACCGAAACCCCAATACGTCGTGATCTACCACGTATACCACCCGGAACCCAAAAGTTACGAAGCGCGAGGCCTGCGTATCGTAATCTACCACTAAATGACCTAAGGCGCGAAAAATACGAACCGAAATCTCAGGACATCGTAGTCCACTACGTGGACGACTTGGGGCACGAAATCTACGAAGCACGAGTCTTGGGTATCGTAACCCGCAACATAGTACATTAAAAAATAGGTCTGGATGCATCGACAAAAGAAAAAAAAAAAATTATACAGTATTTTGACGGAAACTCAAACTCGCACCGAAAATAAATACACGTCCGTCTCCTTTGTAAAATATAATTGAATGCTAATCTTGGGCCACCTAGTGAGGAAACCATTCGACTTTTTTTCTCGATGAGGAAAACACGGTACTTATCGATTTTGAAGAGTAAGAAATCCGATAGCACAGTAAGAAGCACGCAAACACGTACGATCATCAAGAGATATTATTTTGTATTTGCATGAAATGCAATGGTTTTTGTCGGTTCAAGGTTTAATCACTAGCTTGAACTTATGCATGTTACTAAAATAAAGATTTATTCTGAATTCACTAAAAATAAGAATAATTTTTAACACTTAATTGTAAAACCACCCACCACCACTGATCCTACCACCCACCCACTCCCACCACTGATCAAGCCACTTGATTTCTCCATATGATTATGATGCTCAATATTCCTTCATATCTGCAGTTACTGAAAAATCACATTCATTAAATATTGATGGAAAACGAGGATCCATTATTTCACCAATAGGTATGTATACATTTAATATTAAAAAATTATTTATCACGATCACTAATTTTTACACGTTTCACGGATTTTTTATACAAAATTAGACACAATCAATTTATTGATGAATGATATGATTTGAAATCAGATTTTGATGAACTTCGATACATAATTCTATATATTTATTAGTAATTGAAATTAATGTTTTTTTCTGTATCGAATCTATTCACGATTTTTCATTCATTACATCCTATATTTTTGTGAATCATAATTTTATTGCACATATCGATCTATTAATTCATAATGAGATTTGAAATCAGATTTTTACGATCTTTGATCCGTAACTGGATATTTTTATTGTTCATTTGAGTTCAATCTTCTGTTGATTTTTTATTCCATATATTCTATATCTGTCAATACTTGTAAGGCCTGTTAGTTTATAATACAATAATTCATAACTGATTGTTTATAATATTTGTTGTAAAACATTTGAAATGTAATAAAGTTGCAATAAAAATGTGTACTTCCTTCCCTCAGTTTTATGAAGATTAAGTATAATATGTATAATTCAAGTCTAACATACAGCGAATATATGTACATTAAAATTCAATTTCAGTAGCAATAACATTCGAATAATATAGTGCTTTATTTTCTACGCTTTATCCTTTGATTCAGTATTCATATTATTACAGCCATCTGAACTTCCCGCTCAAAAGTGCATATTTTCCCTTATTCAACATGGCAGCCAAGCCTTCAAATCAGAACACACTTTTTCCACAGCATACGCCATCCATTGTATATTACAGATCAGTGTTTGCGCTATACTCTTTCTCACAGCTATCGCATCAACGGTACGACGACAAGCTGCAACGCTTACGTTACATACGTTTTTTCTCATAGTATCCTATTATACTACATATTTTCTCATGATGCGTACAGTCATAGTGGTAACTCCCCCGATTCCGATGACATCGAGATCTGATATTTTTTCCACAACAATGTATGAGATTTTCAAATCAATACGACGTGACAGTAGGAGGAAGCCGAGTTTCGAAGGCCGGGTCAAGTCCCACATGTGTGCGCGTGTTTCTGCTCCGAAAACTTGACGTAGAATACCTCGTAATAATTGTTCAATAAGACAGCACACAGATAAAATTGAAATGGTAATCGCTTACCATAATTTTTACCCGAATTTTCAGCTATATTTCATCCTTCCATTGTTACTCGTCTCCAAGATCACCACTTGGGCTATTATTTATCGCCTTGACCATAATTTTTGGAACTTTATCAAAATTCTAACTAACAAAGATTCCGTATAATTTTCCAAATATTATTTTCCGGCCATTTCGGAAGAATGACGACGGGTCAAAATTAGGCTGCAGGAAAAAATTTGGAAAAACTATATTTTTAAACATATATTGAATGATAACTTCCCTCCCAATCATCACACAACAACGATAGATGTTTCCTCTAACGGGAAATTAAACGACCTTGAGAATGATTTATTTCGCGAAGTTCTACGATTTTTTTTTTTACTTGAATACAGTGTGTCAAACGCAAGTGTCTAGATCTCACGTCCCGATAGTGGACCATCCTTCTAACAGCATTGGTTGACCCAGACATAACACTGACAAAATGTTTAATTTTATTTCGGCCTTAATCTCTAACAATCTGAAGTTTGCGGCTACGAACAGGATTTTTTGTTCAATTTTTGTTTCGATAATTTTTTGTTTTTAAATGGTTTTTGATGGAACGTTTTTTTGATGTTTGAGCGAATCAATGCAGTTCATAATTTTCGTTTAGCTCCTGGATTTCTGTTTTGATCTCGTACCTTAAAATTTGTCGAATTTGGATCTACAACAGCATTCTTCGGGGAGAGTGAAAATTTCCGGATATTTAATTATCTTTCAAACCGTGTGGTGAAAAATTTTTATTACAACAATCTTGAATTCGTCTGCAATTCCGCTATCAGTCACTTATAACCTTAATACGTGTTCTCCGTCTTAAATCATGAAATACTTGCAAAATGTTAAGAATTGGCAGTATCTATGAATGCTCATATCAGCATGAGTGTTTCCCTTCAGAAGCCAACAAGTTTTGCATTAAGCTTTTTCTCATATCTCGTCTAGTTTTTACGATTTTCCCGGAGTGCAATTTAAAAAAACGCTGTCCAATAATGTACATCATTACATTCTCCTCCTCACACTCAGAATTCCGGGGGAAAAGTGGACATTTATTCACATACTTCACTGTTATGATACGATGATGATTGTATTTATGACCCTATGTCTGTTTACGCATATTTGACGGAGAAGGATGTAGTTATGTGGTAGTATGAAACCTTTATAGCTTCGAAACGATTATTATGTCGGTTTTAAATAATGACCACGAAAGATTCTTTTAGGTATGATGCATGCTTTCTACTTCTACCGAAGAAATAAAAAATTGTATAATTTGGATTTATTGCATAATTATATAATTGTATAAGTTGACATCTGCGGATGAATTTTTTATTCTTGTTACAGCTTTGAGCGGGATTCTTTTTCCCGGTAAAGAAGAAGCTGCTTACTCAAATTTTCGACTATGGGAAGCCACTGGATCCGTGTTTGCATACGCTTACAGTCCCTATTTATGCACGGACATAAAACTCTACATCTTATTGGCAGTTCTCTGTGCCGGAGTGTCTGGATATGTAATCGTCATTCGAATGGACCGAATTAACGAAGATATTTCGAATGAGAGAACGGATTTCGAACTTGTGGCAACAGGAGAAGCTGCTAAATAAATTCTTCACGATCCATACAGACTGAATTCACAAGCTGACTGGCAAATTATTAGCATATTAAGGACTCCATGGCACCTCGACCAGGATGGAGCCTCACCGTTTTTCAATCAGTCAAAATTTTTCTAGGTGATAGTAGCACCTCTAAGACACTTCTGATTGTGTTATTTTTATTTATGTGAATATGTCCTTGAGTTACAAATATTCAAAATTTTTTCATAGTTCCATTGTTTTTGCAGATTAATTGAAAATTTTCAAATATTTTCTGGTCGAAAAAGTGATATATTTTTTTACTATTTTTTGGAATGATTGAGGCAAAATTGTTTTTTCCGACTTTACCTTTACACAATTCCGATGCACTTGAAATTTGTTTGAAATGTTTGAAGTCTTTGATAATCCAGGCAACAGAGAGTTCGAGGTTACATGAATTTCCGAGAAACTAGAACTGTACAATGTTGTATATTTGGGCATGTGGTAAAAATATTTCCCAGAATCTCCGAAGAAATTGTTCAAGCTCACACCCCCAGAGGCGTAAAATCATGCAAAAATCATTCTTCGTCGAAATAAGTTGCAAACGGTTGGCTCTACGACCGAGGTAGTAAATTTTAAACTTGAAGCCCATTGAATTTTCTAATAAATTGCCTTATGACATTGTGTTTGACGAATAGCTTTTCTGTGCGAGCTTTGCGGAAATTTGAATAAAACTGAGTAGAATTGCCGAGCTCGGCCGGTGCAGCACTCCGAACCACCCTTGTTATAATAACAAAATTTAATAGCTGGGTAAATAAGAACTAATAATCTAATTGTTATTGTGAATAAGAGTAAAGAAAAATGGAATACCAAATTCGTAATCATGTTCATAGAGTCGATTGTTTGTGAACAATACATCAATAACGACCACAATAAAAGGAGAAAATTACAATTAAACTGGAAGTCTAAACAGTACATTTTTTCATTTCTCTGGAAAGCAGTGTCTCTTTGTTCTATTTTGTGATCCAAAAAAAATGTTGCGAAAATTTTCATTTTTCAGTCATTCAAGGATTGAGTTTGCAAGATAAGATCATGAAAGAAAACGAAAAAAAAAAACATTTATGTAATCGTTGATAACTAATAATGAGTTATACGTATTAATCAATAAAAATTTTGGATGGAATGCTCATGAAATTGTAGACAACGGTTCCTTCATTCATCCCTTTACAACATGATCCTATTTTACCAAAAAAAAAAGTTTGTCGAAGATGACAATAAGAACTCAATACCATTGAATGCTGGCCTCAGCTGATCCTGTTTGGAAGTAATGTCCATAAAACTGTTTTTTTCAAGTTAATCTTATTTTTCAAATATTTTTCTCATTCACATACTTGAGTAATAAATTTGATTTCATTTTCACGATAAACAATAATCTATATATGGGACATTCCATGTGGCTTCAGCCACCCAAAAAACAACCAAACCTCAAAAATCTTCTGCACATTCGGATATAAGGGTACAATACTTTTGCCAAGTGAAACTCAATTACTTAGGACAAATGGATAATGTATATCAATTCTGTGGTGCTAAACATTTTATTTCCGAATTACCAGCTGATAAAAAATACAGCATTTGTTGTCACAAAAGTAAAGTACATATTTTGGAAGATAGTAGCTGCTCTGAAGCAATTAAACAATTGATCGACGGTACTGATAAATATAGTGAAAATTTTATGCTAAAACGTAAGAAGCTATAACAATTCTTTGGCGTTTGCGAGTTTTGGCGCAAAATTGGAGTCGCTGGAGGACGGTGCAGGTCCGTTTGTATTCCGTATATGCGGACAAACCTACAATAACACATATGCACTTCATCCGGATGTTAATAAAGCACGTAAGTACGGACAATTGTATATCATCGCAAGTGAAATTGCTACTAGAGTACGTATGCAGCATCCCGGCGATAACGATTGTTTACCAGAATTAGTGAGCGAATGAATGACATTCTCCGAAAGATAAATCCATACGCAGAGGCTCTCAAAATGATGCACGAGATGGAAGAAGGAGAACGAAAATTATCGAATACATCAGGTCATTCTATTCGCGAAGTGAAAATGTGGCGTGACGATAATGTGGACGAAAATCGTTTGAATGTACGGACATGCAACAAAGTGGCAGTTGTGTTTATTGCGGAAGACGGAGATCCTCCAGTGAAAAGAGACGTATGCGTATATTCAAAAAGCGAAGGTGCTATAAGCATACCGAGTCTAAGTAAAGACGTCGACCCTATGACTTATCCTCTGATGTTTCCCTCTGGTGAAACAGGTTCTACGCCAGGAATTGAACAAACAGTGGGGAAGCACATAATAACCGCGTTGCAATATTACAGTTATAAATTGAGCACTGGAGGGAGATTCAATCCGTGTCTGAAGATGGAAAGATTGTCTCAAAAATACATTGTTGATATGTGATGTGTCTCAACTAATGTAAACCTTAACTCACACAAAACATTTTCAAACGAGAACTATTCACCAGAGCCAAAAATCTCATATAATCAAGTCCGTAAATCGGATTTCCAGATTTCCGGATGTCACAGAAAATTTATGAATACTATACAATGATGACGATGCTATACTCAGTTTTAGTAGATGAGAATGCCTCCGAATTTCGTTTTTTTCGTCGTTCTCGCGCTCTAGGTGGTTTTCGTAGTAGCTTACGATGTCCTGGGGTTTCGGTTTGTGCTTCTAACGGTCCAGATCGTAAACGTCGTAGCTTACGATGTCCTGGAACTTTGGTACGTAATTTTCGCGTTTCAGTTCGTCTACGTCCGGGATACGATAGAACTCGCGCTTCTTAGTTTTCGAGCTCCGGGTCGTCTACGTCGTAGATTAAGATGTCCAGGTGTTGCGCTTCGTAGTTTTCGCACTCTAGGTCATTTGCGTGGTAGATTACGATATCCAGGCTTCATGTTCCGTAATCTTTGGGCTCCGAGTGGTCTAACATGGTAGATTACGATGTCCAGGAGTCGCGCTCCGTAGTCTTAGTGCTTCAGGTCGTTTGCGTTTTAGATAACGATACCTACAACTCATGCTTAGTAGTTCTCACGCTCCACTTCGTACACGTGGCCGACTATGATGTCCTGGAATTTCGGTTTGTAGATGTTGTGCTCTAACTTGTTTACGTGCTGTATTATGATGCCTTAGATTCACGCTTTGTCGTTTTCGCGCTCCAGGTGGTTTTCGTAGTGGGTTACAACGTATTGAGGCTTGAGATCGTAGTTTTTATGCTCCAGGTGGTTAACATCGTAGATAACGATGTCTAGGTGACTACATTCCTTCGGGAGCTGAGCATACGGAACTGAAGAAGAAGAACGATTTCTAGGATTCGTGCTCTGTAGTTTTTGTGATTTGGATCGTATGTGTAGTAGAGTACGATATCCTGGGGTTTCGGTTCGTAGTCTTCGCGCTTTTTGTCCAGGGCTCCACGAAGAAATTTTTTCACTCCAGATGCAAGGATTTTGATTGTATACAATTATAATAGATTCCAAAAATAAATCAAGTGTCGGTAAAAAACAGGTCTGTAGGTTTTGACAATGAAAGCGGATTTACAGAGCAAAAAAGTAAGACAGTAAGAGAGTAATAGGAAGAGTAAGATGTATTTCAGAGTTGAAAAATATGCGAGAAGGAGAGAAGTCGGCTGGAAAACCTTTTCTATGAGGTATAGAGAAGTACTATCGGCTAGAAGTGCCGTTTTGGCGCCATCGTTTTGGTGCTGGCCGTTTTGGCACCGGAACGTTTTGGCGCCGGATTATTTTGGCGCTAGGACTTTTAGACGCGCGGACTTTCGGCGTTGAAACGCCGTTTCAACAATCCAAAAGGTGGCCTTGGCACTTGAACGGTTAGAATAATTTAGGCCACTCGATTGATCCACCCACACACACACACATGTGATAACAATCCGGAAAATGGCTCTGGTTCTTGAAAAACGTCCCGGGCCTCAACGTTCCAGCGCCCAAAAGTCCCGGGGCAGAAAGGTCCTGGCGTCAAAACATACTGCGCCAAAACGTCCCCGCGCCAAAACGAACAACGCCAAAATGGTGGCGCCAACACGGCGGCGCCGAAACGTAATGTACTCGAATGCGATGAGATTTCTTCTTAGTGTGTTATCCGTTTTCGGACCTGACACCGAATATCATACACACACACACGCGAACTTCCCAGTCGGTGGTTGTTGCTCTTGAAAGACTAGAATAGGTGAGGCTATCCCACTGATCCACACAATATATGATATTTGAAATACCACTGACAACCGAGCAAGCGAAGCGAGCGAACGAGCACAATTATCAGCTAGTATAGTTTAATTTCTCATCTTCTGATAAAATTGCTCCTGCAGCTTTCAACTCGTTTGCCGCCTTTTCGAATTCATCGAAGAAGGCAGTCGTATCTTCGAAATTTTGTAGCTTAATATTTTCCAGGTTGCTACGACACACAATTTGGAGTGCCGTTGACGGTTTATCATACATCTTGTCTAGCATCTGTATAATTTCGTATGCTGTTTCCAGGTGGCATATATATTCGAACTGTGTATTCGTCATGGCGCTATAGATATAATTCATGGCTTTAATGTCCATCTCTGCCCACGTTGTTTGTGCGACGCCGCCATGTGTCACTCTCTGTATCACTTTATGACACTTTTTATATCTTAGAAGCATTACCACTCTTTGTCTCCACTGTTCATATTCACTCCCGTCGAATATTGGGATAGTGATATTATCACATTTAGTAGTTGACATTTTCAATTTTTTATTTTTTTGTTTTTATTTTAATCTTAAAGTAAAAGAAATTTCACTTATATATTGTTCTAACGCACGTATATTTTGTGCAAGTTGGGTCTGTGAATTTCATAGCCGCGTGCGTACCGAGCTAAGGGTTTACGCGAAAACTTTCTGAGATTGATTTCACCAGAACTCGAATATTCACTTTTATTTTTAGTTTAACAACACTCTTAGAGTTTTATAACCACGCTCTGCTACCATGTTGAGTTGGGTAGGTTGTTGTATTTAATAAACACATTTTCATTATTAATTTGATAACAAGATTTTATTACAAATGTAGACAGTAGGAGACCAACTTAGCGACTGACTAAACTTTATTTTTGGAAATGAGTAAAGAAAACGCGGTAAGAATGTCACAATTACAGAATCGCATCAAGGAACTAGAGGGTAGGATCCTATTAAGTAAAGCATCCGAAATTGAACATACGGAAAGAGATAGTTTAACCCCAAGGAATTCAATATTAGAAAATCAGCCTACACAATTGCGCGAAAAATTTTCAAATGATCAAAATGAATTCGGTAAAACAACTAACGCTCTAGAAGCCACAGCCGCGCGACTACGCCTCGAAAGAGACGAGCTCCGACAAACGGTTAAAAATTTAGAAGATCGCATCGAGACTACAACAGGTGGGACGCTATCCTCAGAAAAGGAGGAGGTCCAAAATAAGGAAATCGCGTCGCTTCAATAGAAAATAGAATCAATGGATCGCGATCGGGGCAAACATTCGACGGAAATTCAGAGAGAGCGCGACATAAATTTACGATTAACCACGCGAATACAAGACTTAGAAAACCAACTTGCTAGTATAAGAGCACCTAACGAAATACCGCCATACGTCGCAGAGCGATCAAGAGGGGGGACTCAATCTCCAGAAACGCCGACAGACATTTACGATCAAATAACCGAGCTTAGGGATCAGATACGTGCACTAGCAAACCCCGACCGGCCGCACACCGCGCGGGACTCAGAATCGATGGGAGCCATACGAGATGCTGTCAAGGTAGTACCGACTTACGACGGGAAGGAAATCCCAGTATCACAATTCGTTAAGGCTTGCAAACGCGCGAAAGAAATGTCATCCCATGGGTTCGAGCTACAACCTGCCAGACTTATAAAGGGTAAGCTAGAAGGGCGCGCCTACGATGTAATTGAAGACGAGAATTTCACGTCACTGTCACCCCTATTGGATCGATTGACGGAAATATTCGGCCCATCGAAATCAGCCAATTGGCACCGCGGCGATTTAGGGAGACTATACAAAGGGCCGAATGAACACATAATAGATTATGTTAGACGAACAAAAGATATTCACGCCGCTATCTTGGATTGTGAACGTCGCACGCGTGGGTATACGGACTACGCAGCAGAAGACGATATAGAAGTCGAGGTTATCGACGGGTTTTTAGAAGGACTAAGTTCGGAACATAGAATGGGGCTCCAATTAGAGGGCTACAAATCACTAAGCGAAGCATTCCACAAAGCGATAGAACTCGGAAAGACTTTTGACAAGGAAAAAGAAAGGGCACGACTTAGCAGAGCGGGTAACCACGGGGTAAAGAGAAGTTCATTTTGTCAAATACCAGGACACCCGGAAAAAAATGATCAGATATAATTGGGTATGATTATATATAATATTCCAGATATAACCATATCCGAAAATTGGCCCGATATAATCATATACCGTGAGCGTCAGGTGAACCGGGTCAGTGAAACGACGATGGCGCTAACTTTCTTGAAATTTGTAAGGGGAACTAACTCACATCCCGAAAATATCCCTAGACCTTTCGAAGCGTAGATGCGGACCGCCATTAAATGTTAGACAGCTATCGAAATGTTTTTCGAGGTTATGTTTCACAGGTTACAAAGATTTGCAGTAGAATTTTTAGAATTTCCAGACATGTGTTTACAATAACTAACGATTAACCAAAACGCTGTAGTTTGCTGATCTATTGTCTTGATCTAAAACATTCATAACATATTTTCACTATTTCGTGTACAACTCTACAATACTCTATAACCCTAAAAACACTTCTGATATCTGTCAACCAAATACAATGGCCGCCTCCACGGACCATGGAGTAAACATATGAAATCGCGACTGAACTAGGGATATTCTTGGTGTATTGGCTCTCCCTTTAAATTTCAAGAAAACTAGCGCCATCGTCGTTTCACTGACCCGGTTCACCAGACGCTCACGGTATGGTCAGATCTATTCATATCAAATCATGTATGACTATATCCGATAAGATATACATGATCGTATGATAGAATTTGCCTATTCTTCAGATCTTATTATATATATGTAAAGAAAATATACTTTCTTTAAGTTGGTAGTAGACCGAACTTTGGCAAAACTGATAGAGAGAAATAGGTAGGGATGGGTAGACAGAGAACGAGCGATACGAGCAGGAAATAAGAAGAAGCACGCGTGATAATCGGTGCAATAGTTAAGCATTAAATAGAAAGCATAATTAGAGGTGTGACGGAGAAAAAACTTCAATTGTCGTTTCTCTTGTTACAGGTAAGATTGTAAATATTGTAAAATATGGCTAGCTTAGTAAATAAATCTTGAAAACTCTTGTTACAGAGCAACTACTCGAGTTTATTTTCCTGAAAACCCTCAATAATACTTATAAGGAGAAAATTTGTCTTACAAAACGACAATTTTGTTTACAATGTCACGGCTACAATTTGAGTTCGTCGTAATGGCTTCGCCCAAAGATGATAAGTCAAATATCATTGCCATAACCTCAATTACCACAGAAGATGGAAAGACGTATGCAATACCAGAAGAGATAAGACACATAGGACATCATGCGGTGTTAAAAGCAACCAAAAATTACACAAAAGTGATCAACTCATTGAAGAAAAGACACCAATCAAGGAAAATTTGGATTTCACTAACAGGAGAACTAGAAAAAATCTATATGGATGAGGATGGAAACTTGCAGTTTGGTGACCAATACTTAGAGGAGATAGAAGAGAAAACATTAAAAGATGCACCACAAGATGATAACTTAAAGAATATACTAGAAAAGCTAATAGAATCAACACAAAATAAAAATGGCAAACAAGATTTGAAAAATGTAGCAGAAAAATTTCTAATAGACAAATTCTCAAGTAGAAATTCTAACGCAAAACAATGGATGGACAGCTTTGAAAAAGAATGCACTCGTTTTGAGATAAATGAAGACGGTGAAAAAATTGTAATATCAAAAGTATTTTTGGATAAATCAGGTTTGGATTGGCATTCTTCAACGCTTATTAAATTAACTGTAACGGCTGGATGGCCAGAATGGAAAAATAGATTCTTAGAAAGTTTTGCAAATAATGGATGGAATAACGTAACCTATGCCTTATCATTTAGATATAAAGAAGGCTCACTAAACTGATTATGCCATGAAAAAGGAAAGACTGCTATTAGACTTTAATAAGGATATAGACTTGAAAACACTCATAGCATTAATAGCAATAGGATTGCCGGAATTTATTTTAAATAGACTAAATAGAGAGGAGTTGACAGATACAACAGACTTATTTCATGAATTGAGGAAACATGAGAACTTGGTAAATAAAAAACACTTTTTAAGGAAAAAAGAAGACACAACGGAGATTAATTGAAAAATATGGAGAAAGGAAACCTTGCAAAACGTGTGAAAACCTAGGTAAGGGCGTGAGATACCACCCACATGAAAAATGCTGGTTTAAAATGAGAGAGGAAGAGCAAGAAAAGAATGAACATACACAAAAGGTAAATAATAATTCCATTTTAAAAGTAGAACTACATGATGAGAAAAAAAACGAGTGAACACACCACTAATTAAGATCAAAGCTATATTGCAAAATAAATTTGAGATAGAAGGCGTTTATGACTCTGGGTCACAGATTTCACTAATACATAAGAGATTAATAAAAACTATAAATGAAAGAGAGGACATGAACAAAATACAGTTGAAAACAATTAGTGGTGTGGCGATGACGAAAGGTTTAATAAAAATGGAAATGAAAATATTTAATCCCCCCAAAAACACCTCACGTGTAAAAACCTTGCGCCAAGTACATTAAACCGTAGTAAGTATCAACAAAAATTTGTTAACAGAATATTCTTCTTAGAACTTCTTAGAAGAAGTAGCACTCGAACTACAAAAGTATTGAAATCGATGGATGTTGCCAAGTACAATTAAATTTTTTTCCCAATTTATTTTTGAATGTGCCTTAGTATTAGGTTTGGTTGTTACTCACATCTGAATATACATAACATGCGTAACACGTAATGACATGCGACATATGTACACGTAGGAAAAAAATAATCCAAATTAAAATTGGAAAAAACAAAGAAAAAAAAAAATTTGGAGGTAGTGGTACTTGGCGGGCTGATGTTTGAATTGTTATAAGAAAATTAAAATAGTTCGATTTATATTTTTTTGTAATTTGTACAAAAATGCCCGCCAAGTACCACTACCTCCAAATTTTTTTTTTTCTTTGTTTTTTCCAATTTTAATTTGGATTATTTTTTTCCTACGTGTACATATGTCGCATGTCATTATGTGTTACGCATGTTATGTATATTCAGATGTGAGTAACAACCAAACCTAATACTAAGGCACATTCAAAAATAAATTAGGAAAAAAATTTAATTGTACTTGGCAACATCCATCGATTTCAATACTTTTGTAGTTCGAGTGCTACTTCTTCTAAGAAGTTCTAAGAAGAATATTCTGTTAACAAATTTTTGTTGATACTTACTACGGTTTAATGTACTTGGCGCAAGGTTTTTACACGTGAGGTGTTTTTGGGGGGATTTCACTACTTTTTGCACCGTTCAGCTGGGAATTTATTCAAGCTTGAGCTTCAAACCAACATCGGCGGTTTTAATTGTAGCAAGGGTATAGTTACTGCTAACTTTAGGATTAATCAGGTCTGACATGCAAAGAATATGTATGCATCTTGGGCATTTTTCGACCATTTCTGCTTTGCAATAATATCATCTACACGTTTCCAAGCAGAATTTCCCTCCCGTAATATGCAGGTGTAGTGGCCGGATTGAATATTCTGACCATGATGGAATATTGCACTATCATTTTTTGTACCTCTTCATTCAGAGGTACTTATATAGCAATCAATTCAATAATCGCATGCTGCATTGCTAGAGCTCTACCCTCCCAGATGGAACCACGAAACACATTTTCTAAGCTCAATTGTTGACTCTTGATATAGCTATGAATATTAATTATTTGTATCACATTTCACTTGTCTTCTATGATTATTGACTATCTGATGAATCTAGGCTCCTCAACTTCATTGCTATATGCTTTGATATGTCATCTGTAAACATGAGCAAGAAAATCACCATAGCGGCTATAACAACCCTGCTGAAAATGTTCATGTGGTAAATCATATAATATTGGGAAAGAATTTCGTATGTAATTTATCATATAATTCATCGTGTAAATTTGTTAAAATATAAAAGGAATCACACAATAAATCATATACGCGTGAATCATTAGATATACTATATCAAAAATCATATGGTCAACCGTATAATTATCATGTAATTTGTTTAATATTATGTCCAATGATTCGTGTTTATATGATTTATTCTGTGATTTCTTATATGTTTTGTCAAATTTACAAGGCAAATCATGTGATAAATTACACTCAGAATTAATTCATAACATTATGTGATTTATCAGATAAACATTTTCAAGCAGAAAGGATCCAGCTAACGCACCACCTTTTTTTTTGCAACACATGGGCTAAACATTTTTATAATCTCTGCGGATTTGATATCGGGGATCATCTTTCAAAGCAACAGTCAATCACCCTGTAACTGTACGCAGAAAATATTTCAGGATGAATCTTGCATGACTTTGGAAAATTGAACATTTTGATTAGAACTCATTGAATTTAATCGAAATTTTAGCACAAGTTAATTTCCACATGTAAAAAATACTGCGATAAATCGATAAAAAATGAAAATTATAATATAGCAAATAGTATTGGCAATCTCGAAAGGAAGATATCTACACGCTTACTCATGAATCTTAGTCAACTAGTACCAATCAAAATTATTTCTACTCATAATATTCATTATATTAAATGTTAGAGATAAAATGATGTTTATCGCTGGCTTAAAGGGGTGTACTGACTTTGAAAATAATTTTTTTCAAATCACTGCTACTACGCTTTGAGGAAACATTTTTCAACTCAGTTTTTTCTGCAGTTGATTAGTGCTATTTTGATACATAGTTAATGATTTTTCAAGATTTTTTGTTTCGCTGATCATAGATTTTAGTCCATCGAAGAAAACGTAGTTATCGTAGAGTACAGGTTGCTGCGTTGCATGAAATTTCTTCAAATTCGGAGGGAATATTCTATACGAATGTAATTGAGAGCCAAACCAATAATAATTGATGAATTTAATTTTTGGACACAGAAATCTTTGATTGATTTGAAAGTGTCTTACAATGAAAAATTTTTTTGTTTAAAAGTTAAATTCATGAAATATGATTTGATTAGCTCTAAATTAGATTCATATAGAATGTTACCTTGAATTTTGAAAAAATTTCATGCAACAAGCTGTACGCAGCAGGCTGTACCCTACGACAGCGACTGTTGCTTCGATGAACTAAGTCTATGCTCAGCGAAGAACACAAAATCTTCAACAATCATGAACTATCTATCAAAACAGTACTAATGAAGTGTGAAAAAACTGAGTCAATAAAATGTTTCCTCAGAGCGTTTCCTCAGAGGCAGCTCTTAGTACACCTCTGAAATCTAATACCTAGTCTCACTGGTCCATTAAATGTTAAATTATTTGCAGATTCTCATAAACTGTTTTTGTCACTGGACATGAATAATCTGCCTAGAACGGTAATGTTTTGATAGCAGCATAAAGTAATGCTAGTGAAATATGATCGAGTAATATTATCTTCTGTTTTCACATTTACTTGTGATAGTGAGCGGTAAAAATGCTTTGGAAAATCAGCATCACACAAGTGTAAAGTGTTCATCGACTAACCAATTGGTTGTCAAGTAAATGAGACTACGAAGGCTACAGAATTCATACTTAATGAAAAGTTAGAGAAAACATACAGTGGAAACGAGTCAACGATCAGAATAAATCCAAAGAAATCTGAATTTATTCCAGATTGAGCATGGCTGAGCCTAAACGTACTACACGCAATAGTAACGCTATATGAAGAGTCTGAAAATAATGTTGCTTTAATTTGAAGATTATAATATTTTTGTCACAGCTCAATGAAATTTTACGTAAAGCTCAATTTTTATGGATCACAACGCTATGAACCTATAAGTTAGAAGAAATTCTGCGATAATAAAAATTCATTTACAGTATTTGAATAAATATATATAAATATAAGAGTATGGTCATCTTTTATGTCTTTGTTATGAAACTCGGTTAGGTAATTGTAATTTATACTGGTGCTATTTCCTCGGTTCTGACCCTGTACACAGTATTCATGAATCTTCTGGTATAATTTTCGTGAACTAAAATACATCAACGCACTTCACAAAGCTTGATGTCTTGTGCTGTACACGATGCGATTGTTGACACTTATCAAAGAATTGGATATAATAATTAAAATTAAAATTAAAATTAAAAGTAAGTTGACGAAAAGTGTCTACAACGCAAGCCGGAGTTATCAAAAGCGTTATTATTACAGGTATGCACATAACCTCAAAGACTCGAGCTCGTAAGTAAATGATCAATCACATAGGTTAATTCGTTGTTGTTTATAAGATATCAGGTCCATATTCGAATATGTTAACCTCCTAATCTGTGGATAGTTTTGAATCGAACATTACTTTGTAGAGTTTTGTACAATTGAGTATTTCACATGCCGGCTGACTTTAACTGTCAGTTTGACAGATCCGCGCGCATGCGCAATGGTCTGGAGCGATAGAATTGTGCTGAAAAGGGAGAAAATCTGACAACGTGAAACGAGCCACCTCGAAATTAAAAATTATCACATCTCAGCTATACGTACACAGATTCTATCGCTGTTAGGCTTGAATGAAAGCTCTTTCGACCCTCATTCTGACAATAAGTCGTAGATCCGCATGATATCACCAAATACGGCGGTATCGAGAAATAATTATCCCCCCACTCCGCGGAAAATTGCCGCAGCTGTATATAGACTCGGTAGAGTCGCCACGTACAAAAAAATTTTTTTTAATGTACTTGGCGCGAGACTCTACCGAGTCTCTTGATCAAGTATAATTATTAAGTAAATACTTATGTTATAAAATATATAAAATTTTTCTTGTAAAATTTTTATTTATGATCAAAAAAAGCAAATACAATGTTATTCTTGGAATTGTGATAAATATGAAAATCGAAAATCTGCAATAATTATAAATATGAAAATGGATTAAGGCTAATTATCCAAATGGTATCATATTTCACTTGTACTTTAATTTTTTCATCTTGAAAATCAGAAAACTATCTGTTTTATTAATTGAAAAATCACACATATTTATCACAATTCCAAGAATAACATTGTATTTGCTTTTTTTGATGATAAATAAAAATTTTACAAGAAAAATTTTATATATTTTATAACATAAGTATTTACTTAATAATTATACTTGATAATATTAATAATTATATAATAATTAAACTTTGAGCTCGAATAACTCTTAAGCCAATTGATTTAACGAAAAATTATAAGAAACCTTTTTTGTAGAGCGTTAAATTTACAATAAAACATGAAGCGAATTATTACTTTTGCTTCATTTGTCGCTGAGTTATAAAATTCTAAAAAAACAAATGGAATTTTTCCCATGTTATTTCCATAAGAAACTCAGGTTGGAGCGCGGACTATCTTAAAGTTAATATTAAGAGCTCAAACTTTCAGAGAATGTTTTTTTATCAATTTGGAAGCATTTGAGCCCCTGGGAACAAAGAAATTCGAAAATATCCCTTTTAAGGACCACCCTAATATGTATAGGAAACGCCGGCGAGTTCCATATGGAGTATATGGAGAACTCCATACCCAGAAAAATTCTGGGTAGGTAATTCCACACCCAGAATTATGTAGGTGTGGAAAGAAACAATCGTATTTTTCAAATATTTTTATTACTGATTGCGCATTGCGCGTCGATAAAGAAGTAAGGACCCTCCAAGCAAATTTCGTGTATAACAATTGTTGCATTTTTCTCCACGCGCCGCTACGTACTCCCGTCTTGCCCAATGCCTGCCATGCTACCAGTACCTTTCAAGCGTGTGTAGTAGTTTTGTGTCTGTGTGTTGGTGTGAAGCGGAAAGAAGGATAGCGAACTTGACCGACCTTTGATTCAGTATGGACAAGTTTGTTGTAAAAGAGAGAAAAAAAACAGCCAGATGTTTTAGCGAATGATCCGGTGCCCAAAGCCGGCAGTTCGAGGTTTCAAACTTCTAGAGAACGACCGGGGTCGAGCCCCTGTGTAAGTATCCCGATTCAAAGAAAGAAAATAAGGAAATTGAAGGTAAAAAAAGGTATACACATTCATACATAGATTCATCCGATGAAGTTCTTACGTTTTAGAATTTTCTCTTTTTTTCACTTCTGCAACGAAAAAGTCGATGGTTGGTTAGGGCGACTTCTGCTGTTAATCGAAACTAATTTGGGGTGCTGGTTACCATTGACTATTAAAGTTGTATTATTTAAAAGACCCGCGATTTCGATAGAGTAACTTGGAATTTAAATAGAGATTATTTCAATTTCACACTGTTTCTTGATGCTTATTCAAGATAATCCTGGCTGATAATGCCCGAAGTGAGAATTAAAACGAAAGAAGCAAAATAATCAATGGGTTTTGAGTAAATAAAAAATAGGTGCGCTTTAATCTTTTGAAACATGACATTTCATGCCAGCGAAGTGTTGTTCTTTTTCTGAGAATCTCTGCGTTCGTGGCTTTGCACGTACGATTTTTGTTTGCAGATCGTGGAGTACCGCAAGCTTTTCGAAAGTGGCAGGGTAGTTATCGATGGCTAGATCTGAATTCAAACAAAAGAGCCATTTGTAAGCTTTGTACTCAAGCAACGCAAGAAAAAATACCGTTTTCGAAAAATAGTTAAATTGCATCTGTTCAAAATACTTGGGTAGTAAGCGGTTTTGATACGTGGAAAAACGCCGTTCTACGGTTCACAAAGCACGAAAGAAGCGAATTGCATCATGAAGCTGTAACTGGAATAGCCAATTTGAGTAAACGATCA
Organism: Macrophya annulata; assembly: GCA_963924015.1. Classification (NCBI taxonomy): domain Eukaryota; kingdom Metazoa; phylum Arthropoda; class Insecta; order Hymenoptera; family Tenthredinidae; genus Macrophya; species Macrophya annulata. The sequence continues at coordinate 15,305,267 of OZ001258.1, forward strand.
GTTTTAAATTGTTTGTCACAAGGAAAGAAAAAAGAGATGGCTGATGCACGAATAGTGCTTGAAAAGTTATTCAACACTGTGAATGTCTTAGCCAGACAAGGATTGGCTTTGCGAAGAAGAGACAACGACGAAAATTCTAATCTCATCCAGTTGTTGAAAATGAGAGCCGAAGATGTTCCACAGCTTGAAGCATGGTTGAAACGGACAAGTTATAAATGGCTGCACCACGATTCGATTAATGAAATTTTAACGATCATGGCCGAAGATGTAACCAAGAAACTTTTGATAGAAATAAAATCGGTCACTTATTTTACGATCATAGCAGACGAGAAGCCTGACATTTCTAGAGTGGAGCAGACATCCGTTTCTATCAGGATACTTGAATGATTTGACAATGAAGGAGATATTCATGGGCTTTTATGGAACTACTGATACAAGAGCAGAGACACTGTTCAAAATTATCAAGGATGTTTTACTTCGCTTCAACTTGGACATTGCTACTCTACGAGCTCAATGCTACGTCGGTGCGGCCAATGTTAGCGGGCGACTGACTGGGCTACAGGCTCGAATCCGCAAAGAGGCACCTCGGGCACTTTACGTGCATTGTTCGGCGCATACTACGAACCTTGTTGCTCAAGATGCGATCAAAGACGTTAAATCGGCTAGAAATTTCATCGGAGTAATCAAGGAATTAATCAACTTTATTCGGGATTCACCTAAGAGAATGGCAGAGTTCAAATTTCTCCAAACAGAGAACTCACCTACATTGTCACCATTTTGTCCCACAAGGTACGAGTGATTAGAATGTCATAAAAATTTGATTGCAAATTCGATTTTTGTTCTATTGTACATTCAGCACAGCAGTGAATATGATTTTCAACAATCTGACTTAGGTGGTGCATGCGGGTCAAATCTATGAAAAGTATAAGGTCTAACTTCGGAGCCATCCTTTTGTTTTTGGAGCAATCAAAAGATGATCCAAGAATAGACAGCGCTGTATGTAAGTGTGTTGGAAAGAATAGAAATTCTTAACACTGAGCTGCAGAAGAGTGACCTCTGTTTGAACGACTCACACAAAAAAGTGAAGGCAGTCATTGATTCTCTTCTTTCAACAAGGCAATTTGGCTTTAAGACTGTGAGGGCCGATGCAATTACTGGCGCAAAAGAGCTCGACTTGAATGAACCGGAACTCCCTCGCATCCGGAATCGTCCGCGAAGATTTCAAACGGGAAGCGAGCCAGAAACTCATTTTTCTACGGCAAAAGAATGTATTGAAAGTATTTTCAATAATATTGTTGATCGGGTACTCAATTCGCTTAATACACGATTTCAATCTGAAACTATGTCTCTCTTAAATAAGCTTAAAGATTTCGTTGTGGGAAGAGAATATGACTGCGCGACAGTTATTTCTTTCTACAAAGACGATTTTGAGGCCGACAAATTACTGTTACACAGAAACATGTTTCTAGATATCATGAAACAAAAAAAAATGAAAATTTTTTACCGTACACGACGTCGTAATATTCTTAAAAGCTAACTCAAGTATTGCAGAGCTCTTGTCCGAATTCTGCAAGTTGATCAAAATGTTGTTAACAATTCCGGCATCGTCGTGTACAGCAGAAAGATCATTTTCCTCTCTCCGACATCTAAAAACATATCTGAAATCAGGGATGCTACAATTGCGGCTGAATAACTTAGCCACACTGTACGTCCATGCGGACTTAGCTGCGAAATACGACCGAATACTTATAGACGAGTTTATTAAAAGAAATAAGGTACGCCGTGCCGCATTTGCTTTGTCTCAATGAAATAAATAAAAATTTTGAAATGTATATACTCCCCCCCCTCCCCCCCTCCCCTGCCGCACTTGAGTAACTCCATACCCGGAAATTTTGCAAGTCGCCGACGTTGTATATAGGTATGTACATGGATATATAGGTATATAGACATATAGGTGTGTGTACATATGAATATAGATATATAGATGAAATAATAATAATACTAATAATGATAAAAATAATAATCATAACAATAACGAGAACGATAACGGTAACAATGACAACGACAACGATAATAATGATAACAATAACAATAACAATAACTACAATGATATCAAGCCGGAAAAAGTTTTTCCAAGTACTTTTCATCAAGAAGAGAAAATAGGATAAGTTTATCAGGGAAAGAAAAAGTATAACAAAGTAATGAAAAACCGAAAAAAAAGATCAAAATTTTAAATTTCACATAAAATAATGCCCTATAATATATTGACAAATAACAATTTCATACAATGCGTTTAATCCCAATTCGATCTGGGTACACTTACAATTTCCTCTTGTCATTGGCAAGAATCGCCCTATATATTGACAAAGAACAATTTTATACAGTGCATTCATTCTAATTCGACCTGGGTATATTTACAATTTTTTTGGTGTCATTGGCAAGGAATGTCCTATATATGTAAAATTCTCAACTCGTAAGAATATATTCTTTCATTTAGAAAGGTAATACAGAGAAAAGAAGTATAGGTTTATCAGTCAAACAGCGAAAATCGATTCATTTTCGGTAGAACCGGAAGTTCAAATTAAACGAGACATGGCAATTTTTCATGCCCATCATTTGGTTGTAAAGTCATGTGAATTTTAGATTTTTTCGTCGAGCCGTTTCCGAGATCATCGCGCGAGTTTGTCGAACAGGCCGACAGACAGACCGACATCTTTTTAAGAACCTGTATTCGGATTCTAGAGGGTCGGAGACGTGAAGATTCGTTGAAATTAGCAAAAGTCACTTTTTGACCAGAACCAATATTTTTCTTATATCACCGAAGGTGATGAAAAGTAATAACAATCACGATGACAATAACAATAGCAACAATAATAATAATGATAAAAATAATCTTGATTCCGATTAATATCAAGATACTAAAATTTTCAAGTCGAATTTTGTCAAATCGACAACCCGTGACGTTGCAACTTACGCTTCGGATATTGATTGGAGTCAATCTTTGGATTGCGTGATCGATTTCTAGCCAAAATGAATAGGGAGCGAGATATCGGTGGAGAGAATCTCCCTTCCAAATTGCAAGTCGATCGGTGAATTGATTCTAGAGATATCGGTGTTCACAGAAAGCGTCTGCGAAAAACTTGTCCGGAGAAGAAGAAGAAGAAGAAGATTGTGATTTTTCATCAACTTTAGGAGTCTATAACTTCGGAAATACTCGGCCGATTCCGTCTAAATTTTTTCCGGAAACTCATTTCGACTTTAACAATTAGCCCTATAAATTTCGGCTCCTAATTTAATCTAGTTCCGAAGATATGACGCGATATTTACAGGTATGAAAGTTGGCTAGCGTAAATGATTCTCAGCTGGCGCTCGCCGGCCGAAAAGTACTTGGCGGCGATTCACTGCCGCGAATCTTGATATATTCAGAAACTTTCGATAAACACATGGAACACATACAACAAGTATTAGAAGCAATAGTACAAGAAGGATTCAGATTGAAACTAAAAAAATGCACATTCGCCTCTGACTCAGTAAAATACTTAGGCCATATAATTAAGAACAACTCAGTGAAACCATTTAAAGATAACCTAATTTCCATTAAGGATTTTCCTACCCCAAAAACTCAAAAAAACCATAGATATAAAGTACTAGATTGGATAAGTTAAAAGAACTCAGTGGCATACGGCAATATGTCACATAATAATAGCGACATCCGATGCTGCCACCTATAATTGATGGTAAAACAGAGTATTTGTCGATATCGGAAAAGTATTTATCCGAGGGCTGAAAATAAAAAAAAAATTTCTATCGGTAAAAACATTAAATCTCTTACCACCAGAAATACCACGTGGCTAAATTCTGAATCCTGACATTCAAACTTATGATACGTACACGCATGTTCATGTTATACTATGTTCAATGATATAAACATGCGGGGAGGAGTCGATGTTTCATTGGTAGCCGTATCAGCAGTGAACGTTTGATTGTAAACGACATTTCCGTGTCAACCGTGATGTGCAAAAATTGTTATGAAGCAGATCTGAATAACTATACATCCTGATGTCAACGATAAATCACAGACATGAGGGATAAATGTAATATCTATGTTCTGATTTAATCCGGGATATGCGGTTTTTGAAACAATGTTGCAGTAAAGCTGCGATATTACCAAATGCCAGTAAGGTAAGTAGAGAATTGCAAAGTAAATACGAAATATATTATACTTTAGCTGCGTTCATAAATTCGCGTAAGATTCGTACGCAATTTCAAACAGTAACTTATTTTGCGAGCAGTTTAATGAATTTGCAAATCAGCTTTCAAAGTAGAAAAAAATCGCGAATTTGTTTCTCTACTCTCCAGATTACTATATTTTTTTTGCAGGGCTGCTCACAAATTTTGACATATGAAGAGCCTATGAAATCACGATGCGAAGCATTTCAGGTAAAAATGATATTATACACGAAATTTACATTATTTTATTAGTTCTTAATATTAAAATTAATTACTTAATGATGATGGTGGATAATAAGACGCATTTCTGTTTTATTATTTTATGTTTATTTAGAAAATATATATATATATATATATATATATATATATATATATATATATATATATATATATATATATATATATATATATATATATATATATATATATATATATATATATATATATATATATAAAATTTTGAAAACAAATAATGCATAAATGCCCGTCATCTACCACTTTTGATTTTCATTGATAATAGTGGTAGATGACGGGTGCATAGCTTCCCCGGCGTCGGTGGTAGCGGCGGCGGTACCCACCGCGCCCCCTTCTGCCACCGCCTCGCTGCTGCTGTTGTTGTTGGGGCTGGATTTGCTGCCGTGGCGGTGCAGGCTGCTGGCGTGGCTGCGGTTGCTGCCCGGCAACCTGCGCCTGTAGGGCAGCAATTTCAGCCCTCCGTTCAGCGATGATGTTCTATAAATAATCAGAAAAGTCATGGCTGAGAATATGTATAGCACTGCATATATAATATTGACTAAGCATTAGAAACCACGTACGTTTTCTGGAGGCGGTGGCTCGTCTAAGTCGTAGCGGGTGGTGCACCGCCTCCCCTACCTCAGCCGCAGCATTATTTTGAGGAGCTTCATGCTCCTCATCAACGTATGATCTTATACTGGAATCTGAAAGAATGAAATACAAGATTAATTCACACTGCGTGAAGACCTTTAGTTGACACTGCAATATTGTGCTGGGATAATTATATTACATAAAAAATAACACTTCCAAATTGAATTACAATTTTAGAAAGGGAAGACTGGTGAAATTTTAATGAGAACGATTTTGTTAATTTTCAAAATCACTAAAACGAATCTAATCGCAAAATTCCTTCTAGCAAGATTTAGATTATGGTAATATGTGTATTCAATAAAAAAGTTCAATCTTTTGCGATGAAAGTGTATGCGCAAGGAATTTTTTGCAGCGGTATGCAGGAAATCTTTTGCGAAAGGTTTTTTACGCATACACTGTCATCGCAGAAGATTGAACTTTTATTTCAATACACATACTATCATAATCTAAATCCTGTGGAAGAAATTTTTGATTAGATTTTTTGGAGTAGTTTTCAAAATAAATAAACCGTTTTTATAAAAATTTCAACCATGTCTCCTCATAATCAAGTATAAGATTCAAATTTTGATAACATAGTAAAAAAAAATCTTTTCATAAATAAATTTACAATTTATCACCTCATATCGGCAACTTTAATAATTTAAATAAATAACAATTGTAGACTACTTATCATGAAAATATTACAACTTCATATTTCATTGTAGGATTTTGATCATGATACTGGATTCATCATTTAGAATATTCATTCGAACAGAATTCGGAAAAAACTTGGATCTTATGTTAGGTTAGGTTAGGATTTGAAGCCGGTATACAGCGGTTGCGAGACTGAATCGAAGTTGTGAAAATATAACATTACATTCGTGACATTTGACTTATAGAACTATATGAAAATAATAGACGTTGGATCACTTCATGAGATGAACAAATTTTTTACAAACATAGGATAAGAATACTTACTCGACATGCTGCGGCTGCGACGCGGGAAATGGCGAAATATCACCTCCAGGGCCACCAACTTAACTCTTTCGGACAGCCGTGGCAAGCAATGGGCCGGCCGACGAAAAGGAGTTAAAAGCCACTGTCTACGCCACTGTGAACTATTTTCGGATAATAAGCTGGCTCATCATCTTACGAAACGTGAAAAATGCAAGTTAAAGTGAAATAAAATATGATCGAGGGTTCATTCGATTTGGAATGATATGGAATGATGTATAGAAAAATGTGCGTAGATTTCATACCCGCCAATAAAGAATTGCAAGACTTATAGACAAGTTAGGATTCGGAAAAGACGGGGTTTATTTAGTTCTTTGCTAATAACTCGAAAATTATAAGTGATAGCGTAAGTCTAAAAAAGATTCGTAAAGAGCAAGAAATTTCTAATCAAAGGTTCCGGCTCCTGGAGCTGTATCTTGATTATTTATACTTTTAATAATAATAATATTGAGTATTGAATTGAATTATTAAATAATAATAATGTTGAAAGTAGAGCTCCGCGCAGCAAATTCGGCTATCTATCGGGGGTCAATAGATTTTGACTTTAAATGATAGTTTTCTGAGCAGCAAAGAGGTGATAAGAAAAGTTGATTTGGTTTTTAGCTGCGCTATTAATTTTTGTTTAAAAAAATTAGTTGTTTAATTAAATATCTCGAAAAATATTGAAAAGTTATCGAGGCAACTTCATCGAACTTTGTTTGGAATTTAATACCGAAAAAAATGAGCCAAACCGGAAGTCTCTACGACCAATAGTTGCTGAGATATTAATTACTTGAGCGCAAAAAACCTAAAAGCGCTCGATTTCGCCCGCACGCGGATAAACAATAGGCTGTAACTTGAAAGCCAATTGAAATTTATTACTTTTTTTTTTGTTTTTTCAGTGATTTATAAATCTGCCACGAAAAAAATCAGCAATTTTGAAAACAATTTTTTCGAATTTTAAATTTGAAGAAAGTGAAAATCACTCTTTGTTAATTAAAAAATAGAAAAATTTGGAAAAAAATTTAATTCACAGTTGGATAATTTTTTTCAACCACTTATACAAACGATGGAATACAATAATAGTGAAAAAAAATTTTCCTATAAAAAAATGGGATTTCAAAATTATCCAATTTTTTAAACAAACAAAAAAAAAATCGTTACTGTAACACATCGTGTATACATACACACAGTCGCGGACGACGTGTACCGAATATATGCGAGCACGCACGAATACAATTCGGCAATCGTTGTTAGCCGGTGTAACGCTGCTAATCCAGTCTTTGTATATACCTACTCCCTGTTGACATGATTCAATATAATAAACTGTCTTTAGTCATATACTGTGAAGCCTCATCTTTGACTATACCTCCTCTACATCCTATATATTAAAATATTACAGTTACATTTTTGATATCACAAAGATTCATCTCGTGAAATTCTGAATCGATTGGTATATACGAAATTTGGTCGATTTTTTTTTCCTCTATAAATTTTGAGCACTGGGACTTGGAAAAATTTTTACTTGTGGGACTTAGAAACAATCCGAAAGTCAAAAATTTATAGTGCTCAAAATTTATGAAGAAAAAAAAATCGACCAAATGTTGTATATACCAATCGATTCAGAATTTTACGAGATGAATCTCTGTAGTATCAAATATTTCATGATTTTTTTGTTAATTGTTTAATAAATTTAAAAATTTTCAAATCCCATTTGTTTATAGAAATTTTTTTTTTTTTTACTATTATTGTATTCCAACGTTGGTACAAGTAGTTGAAAGAAATTATCCAACTGTGAATTTAATTTTTTTCCAAGTTTTTTCTATGTTTTAATTAAGAGAAAGTGATTTTGCTTTTGTTCAAATTTAAAATCCGAAAAAAAAATTTTCAAAGTTGCTGATTTTTTTGCGGGCATATTTATAAATCACTGATAAAACAAAACCAAAAAAAAAAGTTGAAAATTTCAATTGGCTCTCGCGTTGCAGCCTTTTGTTTACCCGCACGCCGCGCCGGCGAAATTAAACGCTTTTACGATTTTTGCGCTTAAATAATTAATATCTCAGCAACTATTGGTCGTAGAGACTTCCGATTCGGCTCATTTTTTTCATTATCAAATTCCAAACAAAGTTCAATCAAGTTGTCTCGATAACTTTTGAATAGTTTTCGAGAAATTCGATTAAACTAGTTTTTTTAAACAAAAATTAAAAGCATCGCTCGAAACCAAATACCTTTTCTTATCACCCCTTTGCTGGTCAGAAAACTATTATTTAAGGTCGAAATTGATTGATCCCCGATATAGTGAAAACTTGACGCATTAAATATTCCCCATTGACTGGATCACTGTTGCGCTACCGCGTTATGACGACCGTAAAACATAAAAACAAATTCAAACTATAAAATATTGATTAAAAAAATTAATGAAATTATGGTAATATGTAGCCACTTGAGAGAACAAATCTCCGTCGTGAAAAACAATTCTCGTCGATTTTTCAACAATTGAACATATTGTTCGTTAAGCCATTTTTTATAGGAATTTTCATCTACATTCAAAGTCATGTAATTGTTCAAGAAAAGTTACTAAAATTATTTCGTTTTGTGGAGACTAAGAAAGCTGCCAAAAAACGTTTTGATTCAAAATTTCTCCCTCTTTAAGAATATTCTTTCAAATTTATGCTATCACTTATAGTTTACGAATAAAATTTACGAATAAATTAGAATCGATGAAGATCTTTAAATTCAGATAATACTTCGTATAATATATTATAGAAATTTGATAAAAAATTGGTGCACAGCTGTACGTAAATTATATTTAAAAAACATTTATTTATATGCGATTCGTTCTTTGCAGACGATTTTGTTGGCTCTGACAAGGGCCTTTTTGATGATCAGTGATTCTGAACCTCAGAAACGGTGTATGTACAAGCGTAGAACTGGAAGATGTCGAACTGAAAAACTATACGAAATTATCGTGCATTATATTTGTCTATAACGTGTGAGGAGGTTGCAGGACGTGAGATATCTGCTAGAGAACCAAAATACCAAGATCTGTTAAATAAATTGTCGTATAATAACAACAGAAAAGGTATGCGTCGAATGTGCGTCAGTTGATTATTGTAATGCCCTAATCCTTCCTGAGAGTACAGGGAGAACTATTCCTAGCAGAACAGTCATATTACAGGGTGATAGTGTCACATTTGAGTCGAGTCAAACGGATCATTATCTGTGAAATTATCATTATTAGTTATTTATTCATTCACTTATTGAGGTTCAATAATTTTCCTTACTACTTTAATAATTAATGCTGAGTGTATGTAAGGTTTGCGTTATACTTTTGAAATCTTTGGTGTGAAAAAGTTTCACTCAACTGACTTTTTTCATATTGTGGAGTCGTACGAGAACTTCAGCCAAACTCATAGTTTCAAGTTCTTATGTGGCGTATATATAATCCCTGCAATACAACTGTTGCTAGGTTAGTCCACCCTGAACTCTCAAGAGGATTAGAGCAGCTACGAGTTCGACGTTCCCTTTTTGCATATATTCAGTTGATATGATACAAAAAATAGACGACTCCACAATACTTTTTTTTATAGATTAACACATTCGACCCACTATTTGTCTAAAATTATTATTGGATTGAAAAAAATTTGATATTTGGATTATTCAAAGCAATGCTTACTACGTATATATATATATATATATATATATATATATATATATATATATATATATATATATATATATATATATATATATATATATATATATATATATATATATATATATATATATATATATATATATATATATATATATATATGTATATATATATGTTATATCTATGGTATTGGTCAATCTCTTATCACGTCACCTCAAATATGTGTAAGTACCAATATATGCTTATACTTAGTTATGTGTGAAGTATATTCCTCATTTTTCTACTTGGCTTATTATTGTGTCGTCTTGCTGCATTTTCTGTACGCTTCTTCACTTTTTCCAGTTTGGCAGCCCGGTTTTTAAACGTGCAATGGCGTTGCAGCTTGACTCTCAGCATAAACCGTACAGCGAATAATCGATGGCTGTGACACGGATCTGACTCGTCAAACCACTGGACATCAATATTTTTGGTCGCTTCCACTGCATGGGCGACAAGTTTGTTCAGTATAGCAGCTTTGTGCTTCCGCTGAATGAAAACTTTGTGAAAAGACTGGAGCTGAGCTTCGACAATTTTATAGAATTTGTCTGTTGGTCTTTTCAAACTTATGACTGCATGTTCGTCATTACTAATATATTCACGGCATTCGGTGTACGTTTCGTTTGTATTGCTAGTATCAGAAATTTTTTTAGCCATTATATCCTGATAACGTTCACAGGTGTGTACTTTTAATACCTTGTTTATCGCATATCCGGCAAAAAACGTTATAGCATTTGCTTCGTATGACCCTTCATTCACAGGAGGTGCTGCAGTTTCAAATAATCGGACCCGCGTAGCCAAATCCAAATCATCTGTGTCAACTGCGTCGCTGTCACTCTCACTGTCGCTGTCGGTATCTGGATCGCTGTCAATCTGTGCAACAGCCACAGAGACATCGACTGGGGCAAACTCCCCATCCTCAAAAAATTCGACCGCACTGACAGCAGTTTCGTAGTGCTGGTTTGTCAAATCCCCTGCAGGACTTGTCTCTTCATCAGTTAACGTAAGAGGCAGGTACGGTAGATCGCTACAGACAACATTACCCCGCTTCGACGAAATAATGTTGCGAACTGAAATAAGATGCCGTGCAATAAATCGGAACATCCTACACGTTGGATTCGGATTAAATCCTCCACGCCCTCGAAACCGTGAAAACAGCTGTTCCACGGAGTCTTGGTTGCACAATGCAGTGCATAATTTGAACTCAGGGAATTCATTGCGTAGTTCGTAATAAAGATGAAGGATACCACGAACAGTTTGCACAATTCCGACAAACGATACAGGTCGCTTCCATCTCCCTTTTGCGCGTACTTTCATGTCCGGTGCCCAGGACAGAAAATCAATCAATTCCTGTTCGACGCCGGGATTTTCCACGCACAATGGTCGCTTCACTGGATTTTGATTGTATAAACTTGAGCTATTACAAGCATCGATTATTTTGTCCATACTCCGGCAAAACTGCGCTGTAGAGACAATGGTGTCGGAGTGGACAGCTCCTGAAGAGTGTGCCACCTCCATCGCAGACGCAAAGCGTTTACTGAAGACTTGGAAGGCTCGGGATACATTCATACGTGCAAATTTATCAGGCCACATATGAGTCTCGGTGATGTGACCAAGAAGATTTGACGTTCCACATCGCATATCTGTGTAAAATGTGCTTGTGAAGTCAGAATAGTTCACTATTTTATCTGGTACACTGACTGTACCCCACTTTCTGAGCATTCCCAGCACGTTTTTCACTGCATGCGGAAAATCGTACAGAGCAATAATCTTCTTACCCTGGTGTACAAAATAAGGTTGGTTCTCATTTACTTTCAAAATGGAATACGCCTTACCATTAGTTGTACCCTGGTCACACACTGTCATTTTCAGCTCTGCTCCAGTATCAATTATCCTGTCTATGCAGATTTTCAACAATGTTACAATATCTGCACCAGACACGCTGTTGCAAGGTAGAAAGTACGCCAGCATTGTTCTCCACTGGTTGTGTGGATCCAGTCCATTCAAGCAGAACACAAAAGCATGATTTGCACGCCGATGTGTCCTGCCAAGAGGTCCAAGATCTTCAAAACCTTCGATAACATCCGTTTTCATGTCATATTCTTCACGTTCCATGAGAGACATTTCATCCCATTTTAACGCACAACACCTTTCCTCAGGTGGAATGTCTCTCATGGCCTGTTTTAGCGCTGTGAATACATGATCACAAAAACCAACGTTCACTTCGGTTTCAGCAACCCATCTTCGAACTGTTCTATCTGCTGGCAACTTCAGTCCCATGTCACGCAACTGTTCATAAGCCGATGCTGAATAGTAGTGCATTCTCATTGCCAGATCACGTTGATCCTCAGGGAATGACATCGTGGTATTATCAGGGCGCAGCTGCATTTCAATCATCGTACGACTGACTGCGGACTTCACCTCGTTGACATCGACGTAATGCGGTGACTTTTGTTCATTTGAGTCGAAAGATTTAGTCTGAACTTCAGTATTCAGATGAGATGTATCTGAAGCCATGGAGGTGGATTGACGCATCTGAAGTTCCAGCCTTCGAATGACACTGCGCAATCTGTCGTTATCGGATTGCAGCTGCTCAGCATCGTAATTATCAAACTTTACACATTGCGTGACCTGACTGTCAGCTTCCCAGTCATGTGCCTGATCATGAACTGTAGGATCTTCCCATGTTGTTAACACCGGAGTACCGTACGTCCTACTTACCTGTGTCCTATCGAACGACTGCATATCACAGTGGCTCAAAGTGGTGCGATAATCGATAGGAATGGCGTGCCTGGTCAACTTGTCGCGCTGAGCTGTTGTGAAGCTATCCGCTGTAAAGTGGAGTGAGCACAGTCGATATGCATGCAGGCTGACGTATTTCAAAGCTTCCTGCTCTCGGTCTTTAGAATTGAACAAAAAATGTTATACATTAATAATAACATAGATTTAGTATTCCAATGTATTGAAAATGAAAAGATAATAAACATCACTTATTCAATGTGTAAGTTCAGTCTCGGATGCTTTACCTACATTTGTACAATACCTTACGGTTTTCGAATGTGACTCAATTTTATATTTCTTTCAATTTTAGGTGTCTATATACGATAATGATACGAGGTCGAAAAGCCCCAAGCCCCAAGAGCAAATTTTATTTGAAAAAATAACTTATTCTAGACGAATATTTAGAAAATGCTCATTGCGGAAATCTGAAATTTTTAACAATAATGAAGAATAATGAATTCTTTTTTAGAATAGAAATTTTTAGAATAATGAATTCTGATATGACATTAATTTTGTCTCTGCAGGTATAGAGATTAAAACCGTACTTGTATTATTGCATACACAGTCCGTGAATAAAAAACGACATCTTCGATACACCTTATAAAAGTTGAAAATTGCCTTGAAAAATCCGTAATTCTCGGTATGTTCTTTCCAAATGTTAATAGACACCCTGGTAAAGTTTGTAGTCAGTCAAAAAGTCCATCGTCGTAGCTATATAGTACTTTTATGTACAGTACCGGTTAACGTCATGAATTATGTTGGTAAACAACATTTTTTTTCATTTTTTATCGAGCATTAATGTAAAAAAAAAAATTTCCCCCTACATTCGAGTCGCAATATTTCTTGAGCGGGGTGGCGTAGAGTAATTTCAAAAAAAGCATTGACAAGCTTGTTCCAAGATCTATCCAATGAGGTATATATGTATGTATTTTTGACTATTTTTATTATATCGACAATAGTTTTTTCATAAAAAAGCAGTTTTTTTCAATTACAAATACACAATTAAAGATGCAGACAAATTTTATTTGTAAAAGATGTGTATCTGATCCAGTCGATAGGGAATATTTAATGCGTCAAGTTTTCACTATCTCGGGGGTTCAATCAAATTTTGACTTTAAATAGTTTCCTGAGCAGCAAAGGGGTGATAAAAGGGGCATTTTTGTAAATAGTACAAGAAACTATAAATTGAACTATTTCAGTATTCTTATAATAACTTCAACATTAGCCCGCCAATTACCACGTACTCCAAATTTTTTTTTTTTCTTTTCTTTGTTTTTCCGTCATTTTATTTATAATTGATCGTTTCTTATATGAGTACGTATGTTGCATGTTGTAACATGTTATGTATATTGAAATATCAATATCTAGAAATTAATTGGAAGCAAATTCAATTGTACTTGGCAAAGTCCATTGATTTCAATACTTTTGTAGATCAAATGCTATTACTTTGAATATATTGTTAACAAATTGTTGTTGATAGTTACTACGTTTTAATGTACTTGGCGCAAAGTTTTTGCACCCGAGGTGCTTTTGGGGGTACAAAAATACTATAAGATCACACAATTACAATAAGAAAGTATTTGATAAAAACCGGAGACAACATAAATTTAGCGTAGGAGATACAGTATACATAGAAAACGGGAACAGACTTAATAGAAAGAAATTGGATGAACTATATTTCGGCCCACTGAAAATAATAGAAAAAATCTCAGACTGAATTTATAGAATTAACACAGAAAAGAAAAAAAATAAATCAACTCTATTCCACATTACTAAACTAATACCTATAGCAAAGATGGAAACAGAAGAAAATGAATAATCGGTGTAGTATTGAGAATTTTCACCCCCGGCGGGGGAGATATAAAGAAAATATACTTTCTTTAAGTTGAATCTGCCGCGCCGCAACTGTTGGTAGTAGACCGAACTTTGGCAAAACTGATAGAGAGAAATAGGTAGGGATGGGTAGACAGAAAACGAGCGATACGAGCAGGAAATAAGAAGAAGCACGCGTGATAATCGGTGCAATAGTTAAGCATTAAATAGAAAGCATAATTAGAGGTGTGATGGAGAAAAAACTTCAATTGTCGTTTCTATTGTTACAGGTAAGATTGTAAATATTGTAAAATATGGCTAGCTTAGTAAATAAATCTTGAAAACTCTTGTTACAGAGCAACTATTCGAGTTTATTTTTCTGAAAACCCTCAATAATACTTATAAGGAGAAAACTTGTCTTACATATACTAAGCTAGATATAATTATATGTGGCCATATATGGCCATATATAATTATATCTGCGAAAAAAAGAAATTATTGAATACAATTTTTCATTCAGTCACATTTTATAATATATATAGTATCAATACTAGATTATATACTTAACTATACTATATCATTTGGTTAGAATCACACACTGGACGAATTTTACACGAGAGTCGTCAGCTATTTAGAAGTATTGCCGAATAATAATTTCAGTATTACATATAACAGAGAATTACAGTCATCACATTGCACAAGACAATGCACAGTACACGTATTATTTTGACAATGCGTTATTTATAAAGTAAAATCCTGACGATTAATGTTATGATTTCGGATCAATTTTTTTTTTCGATTATTTTTTTTTTTTTTTTTTTTTTCATTCTTGTAGTTCAGGCGTCTTTATACTGATATTGTTCGATAATGATAAAAAAAGAAAATGAAAAACATGTCTGTTTAAACGTTCGTTCAAAAAATTCAATGCGAACGTATGGTTTATATGTCAAAAAAAATACCAAAAGAACGGAGAAATTTAAAAGCAAAATATATAATATTTTTCTTTGATTGAGCATCTTTTGCAAGGTTTCGGGCATACTCCCTTTTTTTTCACCAACCTTTTCTATGTAGTTCAGGCTTTTTACTGCAGTATTGTTCAATAGTGATAATGAAATAGAAAATATGTCTGTTTGGACATTAGTTCAAAAATTTCAATCGGAACGTATGGTTTATGTCAAAAACACAAAAAATATATATATATATTTGTGTGTGTGTGTGTGTGTGTGTGTGTGTGTGTGTGTGTGTGTCAAGAGACTCGGTAGAGTCTCGCGCCAAGTACATTAAAAAACAAAAATTAAAAAAAAAAAAAAATTATCCCGTCTCGACTCTACCACTCTCTTTTACCGAAACGGGAGCTCGGCGCAGGAGTGGGGGTAACCATATTATTTCATTACAGCGTATAGGCAATATCTCAGGGCTCACCGAATTAATACAAGAATAGGATGCGAAAAAGATTACATTTGAGCGTAATATCAATTCAATCGGTGCACGGATAGCTGAGATATGATTATTTAAAAAATCGAGGGGGTCAGTTTCATCTCAGCAATTTCTTCGTCGTACCAGATTTTCGCTCCGTGCATAAAAACTATGCGGATGTAATACATAGAGAGTACTCCGACGAGACAAGAGTTTCCATTGATCTCTATATCTATATATACTATGGATACGCATAGAATTCCGAGCGAGTTCGTCGGTCTGCCATGCAATAACTCTTTCTATGGCCCACGGGAGGGAGCATAATCGCGCACACCGTATAGCTGAACGTACTAACCATATTTATCTTCTTGTTTATTTGACGAGTCGAGCCTTTGAGGTCATGATACCTGTCACGATTGATCGCGATTATAACGAAGTGTCGGTAGTTTACTTGTATTTATTTCAAATCAAAGTAATTCCGTAATAATACGGAGATAATAATTATTAAACGCTTACTTATAGTAATATTTATGGAGCATAGCAGTATTGCATCGAGATTTTGACAGTTTCAAGAAAGCCTATGTAACCGTACGTGATCAAAATGAGTAACAACATGCCCTCTATTTGCTATCGAGGATAAAGAATTATTATACAGTTCCAATATCGTGTAAAAATGTCTGTGACGATTCATCTCAATTATAACGAAGGGTCGACTGTAAATTACTTATATTTATTTGAATACTTATTTCTCTGACTACGGAAGTTGGATATAACGTAGAATTCATAAAGGAATCAGAAATTCAGTGATAATGAAGATATAAACGCTAATAATATGTATAGGGCAAACAGAAATAACCTCATTTAAATTTACATACAAATCCAGTCCCAGAACTCACTACAGCTGTTGTGGAAAATGTGACCGTCAGTTCTCAAAATGAGTAAAAATAAGCCATCGATCACTTATCTAGGATAAAGAATTGTTATAAGGTCCCAATATTGTATATAAAATTTGGAAATATTCTACATTGCAAAAATGAGCAGGCACGTGGCATCGTTACCTAAAATATGAATTTGTAATCGAATGCAAGATATAATATATAATGTGAACTCAGTCATTGTTCTCTGTAAAACGTATTTTGTACAAAAGCTATAAATGCGTGCCGTGTGGCCGGTCGTGATTAGATGAGGAAAATACTTGTTTATTACATTGAAAATTGATGTAAATGAGATATGCGGAATATCAGTTAATTGGCAACAGGTGATGAGATTGGACAAGAAATGACCATGAGATTGAACAAAATAATAAAATTAATTTTTATAACACAATAATGACCATACGTGATCAAAATGAGGTATGGTTTCATATCACGTATAAAATAGTCACATATTCTATGAACATACATAATCGTGAATGTTTTATTATGAAAATTAGTAGGGAGATGGCATCGTTACTTAACATTCGATGAGATATTTGCAATTCAATGCCAAATATAATGAATGATGTGAACTAAGTCAGTGCCTCATGTAATATCTTGTGCACTGAGAGCTATCACCACATGCAATGTGGCTGATCATAATTAGATTAGCGAGATAAAAATCTGAGAACTGGAAAATGAAAACAAATCAAAAACTGAAGATAATCATCATTTGACTAGTTTAAGTTAATTTGATCAGCATCTGGGCCGTCGATGATGTAAGTATAGTTCTTCGTAGCCAAAATTTTCGTTGTGAATATTTTTTTAACGTTTTTTCAACTTTGTTCTGTCAGCTTGAAACTCTTCGGACAACTTTTAGTAAGCAGAGAACTTGTCAAAGTCAATATTATAAGCGACGACGGTATATAATTTCATCATCGGTGGCTCGATTGCTGATCAAACTTGAATCACTAGAATATTTACAATTATGCAGCCAAATTGTATCTTCAACTCTTTAAGGGAAGACCCTACTAAAATCTTGACCAAAAGCAGTTTTTTATTTTCCAATTAGTCAAAAAAGGTCCAATCGAAAAAGTGATACTACCAATTCTAGATTATGGTAAAATATGTCTTTAAACAAAATTTCAGTCTTCTGCGATGAAAGTGTATGCGCAGGAAACCTTTCGCAGCACTGTGCAGGATAGATTCTGCGAAAGGTTCCCTGCACATAGACTTTCATTGCGGAAGACTGAGATTTATCAGTAAAACACTTTCAATAGAACTCATAACAGTTAGATTTATAGAAATGAATAGTATTCTGCAAAATACCGGTCAACAGAAACGGTTGAGAAAATCAAAACGTGTACAAAAAGTAATGAAATCCCCGAAATGCACCTCGGGTGCAAAAACTTTGCGCCAAGTACATTAAAACGTAGTAACTATCAACAAAAATTTGTTAACAAAATATTCAAAGAAATAGCATTTGATCTACTAAAGTATCGAAATCAATGGACTTTGCCAAGTACAATTGAATTTGCTTCCAATTAATTTCTGAATGTTGACATTTCAATATACATAACATGCATAACATGTTATAACATGCAACATACGTACTCATATAAGAAACGATCAATTATAAATAAAATGACGGAAAAACAAAGAAAAGAAGAAAAAAAATTTGGAGGTAGTGGTACTTGGCGGGCATTTTTGTAAAAAGTACAAGAAACTATAAATTGAACTATTTTAATATTCTTATAATAACTTCAACATCAGCCCGCCAAGTACCACGTACTCCAAATTTTTTTTTTCTTTTCTTTGTTTTTCCGTCATTTTATTTATAATTGATCGTTTCTTATATGAGTACGTATGTTGCATGTTGTAACATGTTATGTATATTGAAATGTCAACATTCAGAAATTAATTGAAAGCAAATTCAATTGTACTTGGCAAAGTCTATTGATTTCGATACTTTAGTAGATCAAATGCTATTTCTTTGAATATTTTGTCAACAAATTTTTGTTGATAGTTACTACGTTTTAATGTACTTGGCGCAAAGTTTTTGCACCCGAGGTGCTTTTGGGGGTATATATATACACATACTATTACTACCTTACCTACTATATCTTATCCACCTCGTATAATGTATGTTCATCTATGTAACAGCAGGCAGATTCGGCTCAAATTACAAACCTATATTCTCCCATCCCAGTGTCCTATTCACTCATATAATTACGTCCTATCCCAATAAAAAAATTGGTGCTTGGTTTGTAAAGTTACAATTTTTAAGATCCTGTGTTAATCCACTCAATATATAAATTTATTATGTGCATGATTAATACCGGTTGAACGCTTGACCGAATCCACAGTATTATGTAATATCAACGTGCGAAATGATTCTGTCTATATTTGATTGGCTTATTACTTATTATCTATTCTTAATCAGCATGTGGCATGGCTTAAGACTAAAATTGGTGTTTTGTGCTCGTTTTTAATATATTATTTTGCTAATGCTGTATTCTGCAAAATTTGTTATTATAATATAATTGGTTTTTTCACTAATAAATTGTAACTCAATATTTATTTACCCTCCCAGCTTCACAGGTATGTTACGGACACTCAACTGACATCGGATTTAACTGTTTTTCAAACTGAGAGCTCCAACTAGTCACCATACTGAATATAGACGGGTTTTTATAAGCATGTTCGTGATGAATCAATAGCTTAAGCATAATATTCTTTATTTATTGATGTAATATTTATAAGAAATTAGAATTATTTACCTCAGGCTCAATATTCTTTATTTCTTGATGGAATATTTATACGCAATTGGAGTTCTTTGTGATAATCAAGATTAGGGTACTATCGAATTGTGTCCGATTAAGATCAACTAGTATAATCCAGTTAGTCGGCTTCTACAATAGCCTATTTTTCAATTATAAAATCATGAGGGAAAATTTATATGCATAAAATTATTACGATCAATAAAATTATTGAAGAATTTCAGCTAGTATCTGAATATATTGTAGTTTGTATGTACTCTACAATTGGACCAACATATATATGTATAATATTAAATCATATTTTGTGGGATTTTATTCCGGCTCAATGAAGGCGTCGACTGAATAATATATATTATTCAGTCAACGATGATGGAAATTTATTCTACAATTATTATTCGGGTTTGAATATCCCGCGCGCAGATCAGTGGCGCAGATACATTTGGCCCTCTAAGATGGCTACCGCACGCTCGTTCAACTTGGGCCGACTCGGAAGCATGCGGAGCATAGGCGATCCTCTATCCAGTGTATATATACAGGGTGATTCTGTTTGACCGGGCCATTTCATCTGGCTAGACTCCTCTTGAAATTCTAAGACTAAATTTCCTTTACCAAAAATTCGAGGGACTAATAGTTTTCGAGGTACAGAAGATCTTAGTTGAGCAATCACAGAGCCTACAGCTGATCAAGATAGTGCCGGGTCAAAAGTATGAGATTGGCAGTGCCCTTGGCAAATTGATTTCCATTTTAATAAAAATAAATTATGAAAATCATTAAAAAAAAATGTCATCATATTACGTTGAAGTTATAGTTCTTGATGAGTATTAACGGCGTCGTCGCCAGGAGTTGTCTTCATTCAACAAACGCTTCTGTTCTCGGTGTCCAGGTTCTCTATTTCGTAGTTTTTATCCTCCAGGTCTCTCGCTTCGTGGTTCTCGTCCTCCTGGTCCACCGCTTCGTAGTTTTTGTCTTCCAGGTCCAATGCTGCGTAGTTTTCGTCTTCTAGATCCATCGCTCCGTAGTTTTCGTCGTCCAGGTCATCCATTCCGTAGTTTTTATCCTCCAGGTCTTTCGCTTCATAGTCCACCGCTTCGTAGATTTTCATCTTCCAGATCCACCGATGCGCATTTTTCCTCGCCCAAGTCCCCCCCCTTCGTGAACTCCGGCCTCTAGATCCACCGCTACGAAGTTTGCGTCTTTCAGATCCTCTCCCTTCGATGGTTTTTGTCTTCCAGGTCCACGACTGCGCAGTTCTCGTCTTCCAGGTCCAGCACTTCATAGTTTTTGTCTTCTAGGTCCATCACTACGTAGTTTTCGTCGTCCAGGTCCGCCATTTCGTAGTCTTCATCCTCCAGGTCTTCCGCTTCGTAGATTTTGCATACCTGGTCTACCGCTTCGTAGTTTCAATCTTTCAGCCCCACCGCTGCCCAGTCTTCGTCGTTCAAGTCTTTTGCTTCGTGGGTCTCGTCCCCCAGGACCACCGTTACGTAGTTCGTGTTCTTCAGGTCCTTTGCTCCGTGCTCTTCGTACTCCAGGTCCTCATCTTCGTGATTCGCGGCCTCTAAGTCCACCGCTTTGTAGTTTTCGTCGTCCAGGTTCACCGGTGCGCAGTTTTCGTCTTCCAGATTCACCGCTTCGGAGTTTTCGTCCACCAGGTCCACCGCTTCGTGGTTTTCGTCCTCCAGGTCCACCGCTTCATAGTTTTCGTCTTCCGGGTCAACCGCTTCGTAGTTTCCGTCTTCCAGGTTCACCGTTACATAGTTTTCGTACTTCAGGTCTTCCGCTTCGTAATTTTCATCTTCCAGGTCCGCCGCTTCGTAGTTTTCGTCTTCCAGGTCCACCGCTCCGTAGTTTCTGTTTTCCAAGTTCCCTGCTACGTAGTTTTTGTACTCCAGGTCCACCGCTTCGTGGTTTTCGTCCTTCAGGTCCATCACTCCATAGTTTCAATCTTCCAAGTCTACCGCGCTGCGCAGTTTTCGTTATCCAAGTCCTTCGCTTCGTGGTTTCCGTCTTTCAGGTTCACCGCGTCATAGTTTTTGTCCTCCAGGTCCACTGCTACGCAATTTCCATCGTCCAGATCCTTCACTTCATGGACTTCACCTTCTTGGTCCACCGCTTGTAGGTTTTGTCCTCTAGGTTCACTGATGCGTAGTTTATGTCTTTTAGTCCAAGATCCCAGGACCACCAGACGTCACTTATTTTCTCACGGACGAAATATCCCTTATTGAGTAGTGTTAGTATGTACTATGATCACATGCCTACCTGCTAGTTTGGCCAGACGGCCAATTTCCAGGTATCAGGTAATCAAGGTACATAAAAACATTACTTACCTCACATAAATTCTCCTGGCTGATTTTTACGTATGTTGTAGACAATATCATCGAAAATAAGTTGTCAATACTCCCAGACACTTTCCATCGGCCGTATCGCTTTGCAGACGCTTTAAAGCTCTCAAAATAATAACATAACCTCACTTAAATTCTGACACTCCATTTTTATATATGTTTGCCAGACAAATGTTTTAAAGCCTTATACAAAATGCCAGACCGATCCAAGGGGCCAATCATCCCCTAAACTTAATTTTAATGTCTCTGTGGGTAAGAGCGTGAGGGCATTATCCGCGCGCATGAGAGTGAGTGAGACATATATGAGCAGATATTGACCTTTCTCTCACTCTTTCTTTCTCGCTTACGGTTCACTCAAATTAATTAATTTTTAATAGCTGAAAAAAAAAATTTTTTTTAATCTAACGTATTAAGAAAGTCATTAAACAACAGCAGTTTTTTTGAATTAATTATTAATTATTTATTGGAAAAAAACTTATAATAAACAAAGTAAAAAAAAATAATTTTTTAATATTCTCAAGCACTGGCTTTTAATCCTCGTCATCATCGTCCATGAAATTTGATACTTCATCATCAAGGAAATCTTGGTAATTGATGACTTCATCATCATCATCATTATCATCATTTTTATTTATTTCCGCTATAAAAAAAATCAAACAATGAGAATCTGAAGAAACTAAAGAGACACAAAACGTATGAGAAACAAAAATAAATTACCTGATTGATCTTCCAGCGACTGACTGACATGACTAGGTAATTGGTCTCCGTCGAACCAATGAAAATCGTATTTACCATCTTGTAATGTCCAGCCATTCGATTGTTCATCTATAGCCATGATATTCTTCGGTGCTAATAATTTTTTATTTTGAATAATAAAAAATTTTATTTCATTACCAAATTGTTTTTGAATTTTTAACTCTAAAATGTGTGGTTTGAAATCTCCTCTTATTTTATTATCATTATTTTTCTCACTTTCTTCTAATAATCCCACGTAACACCGAGAAATATAAGTTAAGAAGTAACACCGTCCTTTTTTAATGATATTTTCTTCGATAAAGGAACATATTTCATTAAAAGCAGCTTGATGTTGTTGACGAAGATCATGCCAATCAGTTTTTGGAGTTTTTTTGTTGGATGAGGCTTCATAAGAAAAGTTCAGTTCACAGATTTTATGATAATATATTTTAGGATGGGAATAATTTTCAATTTTATTAATGAACTCTGTATGATTTTCATTTCGTTCTTTTACTCTAGACATAAAAACTTGATGGTCAGAGGATATTAGAGGCAATCTTTTGGACTTGTGCTTTTTAGTTTTTTGGTCACAGTATATGCAAGTAAAACTTTGTGGAGTATGATTTACATCAGTATCAACCTCAATATTACTGTCAGAAAATAAATCAATATTTTCCAGCTGCTCAATATGGTCTTGTACATTTGAAGAAACCGGTTCGACTGACTCAGGTAAAATTGATGGGCTAGGTATTGTTATAGAGTCAGGTATAAGAGTGGTTGTTGGATTAAAATGTTGAGAAGTAGATGCTTCCGGCTCAATAGTTGGTATGTTTAGTTGAACTGTCGTTGATGATTCTACAGATGAATTTTCTACAACATTTATTAATTCATCTTTTGGAGTAGATTTTTCAATTGATTTATTTTTTGGTAAATAATATTTTTTGTTTAACCCCGTAAATGATTTATAACATTGTCTGTGATAACCACTTTCTAAAAAATCACCCGGCAAAACAACGTCTTTAAATTTTAGGTTATGATCTTTTCTATGTTTTAAAATTACTCGACACTTTTTCAATGTCTCTTCTGTGAATAGTAGTAAGTCTACATCAGAATTTTTACAAAAAACACAATTTAATGAAGAAGACATTGTATTTTTTATATTATAACACTGCAAAGATTTTTATTTTTTTCATACACGTTGTAACAGAAATCACAGCTGCACTCAACAGGCACGGTAGAATACTAAACTGTACTAAACTTTTTTTGTGAGTCACTGTAGCTCTTGGTCCCAATACAAGAGTCCCTTATGAGAGCAAACAGCTGTAGCGAGAGGGAGGGAGAGAGAGAAAGAGTGAGAGAGAGGTCAATATCTGCTCATATATGTCTCACTCACTCTCATGCGCGCGGATAATGCCCTCACGCTCTTACCCACAGAGACATTAAAATTAAGTTTAGGGGATGATTGGCCCCTTGGATCGGTCTGGCATTTTGTATAAGGCTTTAAAACATTTGTCTGGCAAACATATATAAAAATGGAGTGTCAGAATTTAAGTGAGGTTATGTTATTATTTTGAGAGCTTTAAAGCGTCTGCAAAGCGATACGGCCGATGGAAAGTGTCTGGGAGTATTGACAACTTATTTTCGATGATATTGTCTACAACATACGTAAAAATCAGCCAGGAGAATTTATGTGAGGTAAGTAATGTTTTTATGTACCTTGATTACCTGATACCTGGAAATTGGCCGTCTGGCCAAACTAGCAGGTAGGCATGTGATCATAGTACATACTAACACTACTCAATAAGGGATATTTCGTCCGTGAGAAAATAAGTGACGTCTGGTGGTCCTGGGATCTTACTCTATTTCAGGTTCACCGCGTCGTAGTTTTCGTTATTCAAGTCCTCCATTTCGTAGTTTTTCTCTGCTACGTCAAACGCTACGTAGTTTGCGTCTTCAAGATCCACTATTGCATAGTTTTCGTCTTCAAGGTCCACTGCTTCGTATTTTTTGTCTTTGATGTCCATCGATTTATAAGTGAATATTGATGAATAATCGATATTCAAGAAATAAACTGCACTCAATTATTTTCGTTCTACAACTTCTAATCAACATGAGTCATGGATGGTGATCATTCATAGCTAGTACTAAAAATCTAGCATGCATGAAAAAAAAATATCTCCCATTTAAGTACCTGTAAGTTTTGAAACTTAGCGTTATTAGCTAAGGGAAAGTTATTGATCACAAGTAGTTTTCACTAGATCTTCACGTCTGAAGGTCAAGAGAATCACGTAAGTATGTATGTATGTATGTATGTAAGTATCCCTGCGTGCAGTCAGTTTTTTTCAGACGATATCTCGCAAACGAATCATCGGATTTTGATGAATTTGGTTTAAATTGACGCAGCTTTTCCAAACTTGTCACTCACCAAATTTTGGATTTCGAGCCATATTTAAGTGATATTTGAAGATCACAATGAATAAATAAATAAATAAATAAATAAATTGATACTATCTCGAGAACGGATTGGCGGATTCGAATGAGAATTTTCATATCAAGGTTGTTTTGATCGTTGATCACAAATATCGATACAGATTTTTTCCACCCCTATCATCTGCGAATTGCCTACCATTAATTTGAGAAAATTTGTATACATGTCTTTTTGTTTTGTTTTGAATAATCCGGGGGGGGGGGGGGGGGGGGGGGGGGAATTGGAAGGTATTAGTTCTGCTCCATTGTACAGGGCCGATTCACCTGTTTACTTTTTTTGCCTGCATACCATAATCTCATTAAGTGTACGTATGTACATACCTGAATTGCCACCCGGCAACTGAGCTACATCGATGATTATCTAACAGCATAATTGAACGGAAGCACATGCGTTGATTATTTTTTGTAAGGAAACACGAATTATTTGGAACAGCATAATAATTAATCATAAATGATCACAAATTTATTACCAATAATTGTGATTTATCTTTTTGAAGGTCAGAATATACGTGAATTGACCGAACCTGTAATTTTGTAATTGCTCTCACGTCGATCGTAGTAATAATTATAAAATTTCAATTAAAACGCTTCGAATTTAGAACATAACAAATAAATCAGTTTTTATTAATGATAAAAATATGTATAGGTAATGGTTATAATGATAATGATATTGATAGTGATAAAATAACAACAACAATCATAATAATAATGATAATGGTAATAGTAATAATAATTATAATGATGATAATGATATCGATAATGATAATGATAATGATAATGATGATGATAATGATAATGATAATAATAATAATAATAATAATAATAATAATAATAATAATAATAATCATTATAACGATTATGATGATGATAATGATAATAATAATGATAATAATAGTATTCATAATAATAATTAAAATAAATTATTATTATTAGAATGATTATTATTATGAGTATTATTATCTATAATTTTACTATCACTTCTATTACTGTACCAATAATTATTATCATAGTACGTATAATTTTGAGTACAAGTACAATTCTAATAAGAAGAAGAACATCAACAACTAAAACAAAATTTAAGATTCGGAACAGTTGTAAAAATAAATCTCAATCATAAATTAAATTCATAGGAGAATCGCATAAGGAAAAATTTTATACTTAGATTACCGATAAACAATGGCAATTTCTAAAGAAGATGCTCAAAGTGCCGTGCCCCCCCCCCCCCCCCCCCCCCCCCCCCCGCATTTGAATGCAACGGTTTGCGCGCGTGAGCAAGTTTTCTTGCGATCTTTGCAGCACCGCAGGAGTAACAGTTGCGATTGCTGCGTCAATCGCAACTTGTAGCTGCTCAATCGTATTAATTGGTACTCTGTAGACTAGTTCTTTTATATGACCCCATAAAAAATAATCCAGCGAGTTTAGGTCAGGGAACCTAGGTGGCCAGGCGACGGGGCCACCACGGCCACTCCACGCATCGGGGAACTCTCTATCGAGAACATCCCTCGCGGCTCTGGCAAAATGCGCCGGTGCACCGTCGTGCTGAAACCACGTGTACGGGTCCATAATAATGCCCGCATTTCCCAAGTGCATCGGCAAATCTTCATTCAGAAAATTTGCATAATTGTCTCCATTGAGTCTGTGCGGTAATTCTGAGGGTCCAACCTAAAGATTAATGAAATGTTATTTTTTAGTAGCAGTGCCGGATGCATTCTAACTCATTAATTCAGTGATACTGCATTGTAAAAAGTCTGTTATTATTTTTTGTATAATTATTCTCGATAAAAAATATGAGTTATAATGTTGAGCTTACCAATGAATCGCCAATTATTCCAGCCCACAAATCAACCGAAAATCGGTTCTGAAATCCGCGCACCATAGTTGCATATGGATTCTCGTTTGCCCACACATGGAAATTGTGGTAATTAAATACTTCTTCACGTCCAAAAGTCGATTCATCAGTGAACAAAATCCGCCCACTGAAACCTGGGTGCTCGGCGTTTCTTGCGACCAGCCATTCGATGTCACCCGAATATCAACGTTGTTTTACGTTTGATAAGGCGAACACAGTTTACGGGATCATTGGTTCCTTCTGTATCCAGTAGAAGAGAGATTGCAGATCGATCAGACAATGTAGAGCGACTATCAGCAGCTAACAATTATACTTACGTTACGACTGAAAGTTTGCAACGGAGTGACTATTCACAACGACTACAGTTCTGCAAGTGGCTGTTACGCAAATGCGTTCTAAATCCAAATTTCATCAAACAGATACTTTTTACTGATGAATCGGTTTTTGATGACGCTGAAATTGGCGGCCACAGGCGAAAATTCAGGGAAGAATTAGGGGTACGGGCCCCTGGGCATAAATTGTTTAACGCATGCTCCAAAAATTCTGAAAAAATTCACCGATATCGTTTCTCGAACGTAGAACACGATCCGAGTAGGAACATTGTTTGGAAAAGTTCGATTGTTTATTTAAAGAATTAACCAACAATTAGCTGCTCTAGAGAGTAGAAGACACACGCATGCTTCTAGGGGAAATTACTCTGATTACAACAAAAGATTAGCAGACATGAATATGCCCGCCACCTGGCGTATCTTACAATAAAATACCGTGACGCTACTCTACGATCAAAAGAAAACTAATAAGTAATAATCAATAATAAATTGAAGAAAAGACTCGACTCGCAAACAAGACTTAAATCTAAGTGTTGCTCAGCCGTCAGCTGTCAACTCGCTCTCTCTCTCTCTCTCTCTCTGCCCTGTCACCTTTACTGATCGTGCGAAGTACTTGGGAGTCGTAATAACAGGCACACTGTCCTGGAATGCTCATGTCGCTGAAGTCACCAAAAGAATAAACGGCACGCTTTATCGTCTCAAGCTCTGCCGGGAGCTACTGCCTTGCGTCCTGCGTGAGCACCTCGTCTCTACTTTGGTGTTTCCTCTCCTGGACTATTGTTGCACTGTACTGCTGGATGTAACGGATGGCCTCAACACCCAGCTGCAACGTGCCCTGAACTCATGCGTGAGATTTGTGTTTGGAGCCAGAAGGGATGAACATATCACACCCTACTACGACAGACTGAGATGGCTTTAAGTCGAATCCAGAAGGCAATACTTCCTTGGTTGCCTCATGTACCAAATCATCAAAACTGGTACTCCTGCTTGCCTATCGACTCACTTTACCAATAGTCATGCTCCTGGACGAAATCGAATAACCAGAGCACCTGTCGATCTTCTTCATGTGCCTCTCTGCAGGACTGAGATCTTCAAGAATTCCTTCATGTCTGCTGCTCCATATTTCTGGAATAATCTTCCTTCGAATCTTAAGGCCACCAAGACCCTGCAGTCCTTCAAGAAAGGACTCTACGATCATCTTTTAATTAGCAATCATTAATTTCTGCATTTGCTTTGTATCTTTCTGCGTTATTTTCACTCTTTTGCTTTGTATCTTGTTACCTTATTTGCTTACTTATATGCACTTATGTACACTTTCTCAATCTTTTTCTTATACACTCTATTTATTATTGTATAACTTAATCTTTCTGCACTGACCGCTCTTATATATCTTTTTCTAATATTTGTCAATTTTCTGTATAATACTGGACCAGCGCCTCAGGGGATCTTATCCCAGGGCGCCTAATAAATGTCTCTCTCTCTCTCTCTCTCTGGATAGCACAACTTGTCACTTACTTTCTCACACTAGGTGATAATCGCGAGGTACGAAGATGGACTGAGGACCTTTTCCGCTATCAGTGATTCTTACCTTTGCCACCCGTCTTGCGAGCGCGGCTGACCACCGGTCGGCTGCTAGCCGTGCTAGGTGACCAAGATGGCTCCGCGAGGCAAGGGTGGTAAGAATTTGAGTAGCGGAATCGGTACTCGGTACTCTCTCGGGTCTGGGTACGTTCGTCAGGCTGGTTAGGAGGAGGTCTCAACGTTTTGCCACGTTACAATATATATATATGTATGTATGTATGTATGTATGTATGTATGTATCTATATAGGTCCATAAGGATATATTCAAGATATACCTACAGTACGTCGAATTTTCAAAAGTTGATGTACATATGTTCGTTTTTTTACTTTTCAGTTATCAAATGCACACTGCATTATATAAGTGTGATTATGTTATGATTGCTCATGATTATAAGTGGAGGTAATAGAACTACAACTTTTTCCTGGTGGTGATTGGTACTTTCTTATTGGCTTGTAGTATTATGTGTAACGAAGCACAAAATTCAAACGTACTGTCAAATCCGAAGGGTATACCGTCCGACCTTTGAACTAGTTTGCTTGGTGCATTATCGTCTTCTATCGCTGCATTCAGAGGTTCGCTTTTTAATAATAAAATATTTGATTGCTCGGTCCGTTTTTCGCTCTTTTTGTCTGTACTCGCATTAGCAATATGCGACGCGATAGCCTTTCTGGCGTTATTCATATCGGCCTCGCAAAAGGGTTCTATTCTACCGGTTGCGATAAGGTAGGCCCAACTGCAGATATGAACGCCGCAATTACCTCCGACCTCGCGTCTTCCGTTAGTGGTAATTCTCATTTGTGACGGTACGTCGTTTGGCGTGTATAACGTCCATTCGTCTCAAAAGAGATCGTTTTTCACATTCATGAAATTCAATAAACCATTGAATATACGCTCGTTGGGACTTCTGTGTAACGAATCAAAGTATACAAAGTACTTGTCTTTCGGGAGCACCATTAGCATTGTCCAGTGCGATGAATAGTTGATAGGTATCAACCAAATGTCAGCTTCCCACACGGTGAATTTCAGAGCCCATTTTTTCATACCCCTGCCTACTGTTCCCTTGTTCAAAATACTCTGACAAAACATACTATCGAAGGCTATCAGAAGAATGCCATTTTTGATCGATTCAATTTTCATTAAATTAAAAAAGCTATTAATGACTTCGTCACACAAGTATTAATCAATGCTACTGTACTCTTGGAGAGTTTTAAAATTTTGTTCGGTGAGGTAGTAACCATTGAATCGTTTCGTGAGCGCAGGAAATCCAGCCGGGTAACTGTGATTTTTTGAAAATAAACTGTTTTCCGCAAGTGAGGTATCGATAGTTACTTTAATAGATTTTTCGGTGTCACAAATTTCATGTGGGGTTACGTTCGTTGACTCTAACACTTCTTCCGAGACAATTTCCGGAATTTCTTCCTCAGTACAACAACCGTCTGCTAGTTTATCCATATCTAAGTCACACCACACCTCCTCTGATACAGGTGTTTCCGCTAATTCGGCAAGGGCTAATATTTCTCGAGTGAAATCGCTTTCAGCAGTATCAACAAATTTATCGTGCTTCAGGAAGCTGTTATTGCGTGGATGTCCTTTTTTTTTTGTTTTTTCCAGGTTTCCACAGGGTTTTCGTCCGTTCGAAACTGTTTTTTTGCTTGCCTAGTCGATTGTAGCGAGTACTCACGCTCTTTCAAGCCTCCATTGATGAATTCGAAGTTTTGCATGATAAATCTCGTGGCAGGCATTTTCTTTTCATTTTTAAATTTGTAATGCTTGAGGATTTTGAAATAGTTTTCTATTGGAGCATTGCTGTCGCGATATAATCCAAATCTTTTGACATTGATAGCGGACCACAATGGAAAGTATGGCATTAAAAAATCAGCCACGTACTTTAGAAAATTGGGAGTATAGAATTTATTTTTAACGTCAGTGCAATTGCTCGTCTTCAACAGTACTTCAGTTTCGATTGCTTTAAAGACCTTAAAATACGGAGAGTTTTTAGTTACATTTGTTGGTTCTTTTTGTGTGTTTGGGTCCGATAAATGGTCACCCATTATGTCACCGCAAGTATCATCCTCGTCGTTGTTTTCTACGACCTTATTACAATCATAATTTTCTAGGTCTGCGACAATATCGTCGAGATTCTCAACTTGGTTTTCTAGGCCAAATATCGCAACGAGTGATTTGTACATTTCAGAGGCAGATGACAAATTGTCGTAATGTATTAATTGTCCGATAAATAGACCAGCAATTCGTCGCTCAAGTGCTTGTGTCGTCTTGTCAGGAAAACATTTTTTAATTTTTTGTATCACGGTTCTAATTACGTGCGACGAACACACATGGATAATTACCAAAGACATGTCAGAATCAGTTCCGTTCTCATGAATGTCGTAGACCAGTTGTATATATTGCGATAAGCTCATATTGTTGAATGCCCATGAACTTGCCTGCAATAACGCTAAACTGAAATCCGTTTCTATTTTGTGAGGCTTTTTATTCGCCGACACTTTTTTAAGCATACTCATAAAAGTTTTCAGATACCCGCCTATCGTTACAGCATCGTGTTGACCTAGTATCAATTCGAAAACTGGTAACGGCCCAACATTGTCTCCTCCTGGTATAACTAGAGCATAATAATATATTGTTTGAGAATGGATGTTGATGATATTGGGGCATTGTATCAGGGACCCAGTTGCGTCGAGATTCAAAAAGCGATTTTTTTGCGATAGAAAGTACCGAATTTGTTGTTCGGTAAACATCATCGCGGCAAACGGTTTTACTGAAAAACCTTGAATATAGCCATCGAACACTCGACCGCGAACATGTGTCATGAAATGTTCGTCTAGTTTGGCCATAAAGATTACAAACGATTTGTGCAGATCATATTTGCA
This sequence comes from Macrophya annulata, assembly GCA_963924015.1. NCBI lineage: Eukaryota > Metazoa > Arthropoda > Insecta > Hymenoptera > Tenthredinidae > Macrophya > Macrophya annulata. Next base: position 15,336,960 of record OZ001258.1, read on the forward strand.
ACGATTCTCGCTGGAAATTTTGTCCGAAATTCCTCGAGATAACGCAGAATTTAGGTTCCCAGCCCGCAAAACGTCATCTGGCATATTACTAATTTGTTTATACTTGAGTACAACCGGAGACATTTTTTTCAGTTCCTCCGCACAAGCCTGCCTGAAATGCCCACGTACATGGCGGCGGTGTCTCTCGTTATTATTATGGTCGTAACTGTGTTCCCGCAGTACTTTTATAATTTGATCTTTGTGTGGCCCATGTATTGAATCTTCAACGACAAATTGGTATCTTGAACATGTCGAGTGTTTACACGAAGCACGCGCCTGGAAACTATAACAACCTCTCGAGTTTTGGGAATTGCACTTATGCCAATCAAATTTCAGAACACAATATGAATATATTTTCTGTAATGATAAATTGAACGCGTCGGTCCAGCCGGATTGTAATTTGGTATTACACGTCCAATATGTTTCCCAGAACTCTTTAGGGACAATAAAAGAAGTGTCCTCGATCCAGGTAGAATATGTCGATTTTTTATTAGTTTGTGATGAAACTTTCCGTTTTTTGTTGCTCGAGGGCTGAGACAAAATATTACCTCCATTTTTTTCATTCAAATCAGAAGCAAAACCATCTGCAGTATCGGAATTAATTTCGGGATACGGAGCGCGCGAATAATCAAAACTCTTATTATTTTCCAGTATAACATGTTCTAAATCTTGAGGTGGTATTTCAGGGCTTTTGTCGTATGCAAAATCAAAGAAGTCATCTTCTTCTGGCATGTGTTCTGGATAATTTTCAACGAATGTAGAGCTTGGACCGACCGAGAATTCAGTTGAGTTTGATTCTTTAATTTGGGCGTTCTCGTTTTTCAGAACTGGATTGATTTCGGAGCTACAGTCTAATTTCTGAGGGATTTGAGGGCTTGTATCGACAGCGTCGTTGGCTGTATTTGGATTTTCAAAATCACAAACACAATCTTTACCTGAACCACTCTCGGACTGAGACTTCATACTAGCGATTCTAGCCTGCAGAATGCCACAAACTCTATCGAAGTTGCATTTCAATATATACTGGCTCCTTCGAGAGTGTTTCTTGTGAGTTCTCTCATCTTTAGCATCTTTTAGAATTTTTTTGCAAATATTTGTCCATACGCTTTGGTGGAAATGGTCTATCAAATTCTTTAAAACTTCGTTGTAATCCGAAGTGCTGAAATCATATACTTCTAACAATGCATCACAGATACTGTCAGTTGTTATCAAATCCATTTTTAACAGATTTCAAAAGACATGTACTCTACATTCAATGTATTATTCTGTGAAAAGTTAGCTCCTAACTAATCTTAACTAATTGTAGAAACCATGACATTTTTGTTACGACATTGAAGATGTACAACAAATGAAAATACAAGTGCAAACAGGAATTGTTTCTATTGAAAAATTACAGTGCTTCGAATACGAAAATGTTATACATATATACCATTTAACGCCGGACTATTTAAAAATATGAGTCATAACTGCGTGTTACAATTATATATATATATATATATATATATATATATATATATATATATATATATATATATATATATATATATATATATATATATATATATATATATATATATATATATATATATATATATATATATATATATATATATATATATATATATATATATATATATATATATATATATATATATATTTATTGCAACGGTGTTTCTAGGCTAACACCGCGCCCTACGCCCTTCCTATATTTTTACGTTAACTTACCGAAATACTTACACGAATGTTGCCGGGCGCCAGACGCTAAGCGCGTCACTTAAGAAATTTAAGATAGACCAGAATAAATTATTACATACGAAATTAATCAATCAAATAATTAGCAACAAAATTAAGCGGAACGGCGGCAGTAAAGCACAACTAGCTCAAGTCAAACTTAGTAGGCGATAAGGTAGAGTGCGTGGATTCAGGCATTAATAAAATAACTTTTTCATACACCAGATATATCCTTCATCGGGATTTTTATCCCATTTATTATAACATGTTAACAATAGTCAAGATCAAGCGGCAATAAACATTTCAAATATAGAAAAGGTGAGACATAATATAAAATAGGTACTCTAGCAAGAACAAAATACTCAAAGAGCCTCTATTTACTACACAGCGGTAGAAAGAAAAATACGTATGACCTCGCTAGCGAGCGCCGAGTGAAGCGATATAATACAAGCTATTATACTACTGTTTAGACGGTGTATCACGGAGCGATACGATACTCAGGCAAAAATACTAATGCAGGCGGCACGCTAGCGGTATTAGATATTAATTAGTGGCATAAAGAACTCAAAGAATACTATATTAAATCTACAGAAAATCGGCTAAACTTTACTATGACTGCATTTACTAGAAAGAGTGACTTATACGGAATCTAACAAAGATTATTGATTCTAACAAATTTCAGCAAGAATATCGAGAATAGCATATGAAGGAGATTATATCAAATAAATCTTAAACTAAACAACTTAACCTAGTGACTTTCTACGTTCAGCCAAGCCTCGGGAGGTTGGAAATTAATTAGCGACACACCATAAGATAATATAAGAGAGTAGGCAAGCGATATCAGAAATACAAGAAATATAGAAAATACAGATCAAAAATCAGCAAGCGAGAAACATACAATATATCAAGCGAAAAGCGTATTGAATTACAGCAAAAGCAAAATCAGAGAAGTTAGAGAAACAAGCTATCAAATATTAATATTCAACTAATAAATCAGTTAATCAAACTACTCAAAAATTAGCAAGACAAAATGGCCGTAGCCAGTCACGAAGTCACGTTGAGATCTTTTATTAAAATCTACTGATCTCTTTTTACGTAAGTTCGTGTCTTAACAAAAGTAAGAAGTCTTACCTTACTGTAGAGCTGCCGTAGCACGCACTTACACTATTAACTTTACAATAACTATGATAACTAAACTTAGCGATATAACAAGAGAGAGCGGTAATTGGCGGTAATTATTTAAGAGCGGTAAACAAGAACACGTCTGCTCTAATCAGGACTGAACGTAGAAGTGAAGAGCCTCTTCCTCGTTTTCGGTGGTCTCCTTACTGCTCCTTACACCCTAGGGGTGAGGAACCTATTAGACGCATCTCATTAGACGATTGGTCGAATTTGAATTATCGGCTGTTGTTCGGCAATTCCGCACGGACAGCTCGTCAGCCGCCGCGCGGGGTAGCGAGATTCGTCAAGTGTCGACGGGAAGGGTTCTTCCTTATCCAGCGGTACTCATTTCTTGCGGAGTGCCTCTAGGAAGGCGTTACTCAGGTCCTTATATGCAGTACCGTCCGTCCCTGCGCTACCAATCCTTCCGGAATTCACTCTGCAGTGGTGGTTCATCCTACCACAACACCACCGCAGCTTCCTCAGCAGGATCAGTAGGTGTGCCACCCACTGGGCAACACCTATTCTTGACCTACTGGGAACACGTGGGGTCGCAATAATCGCTCACAGCACGCGGCTCCTTCCATCGAGATAACGTTACGCCAGGTCCTTTTTGGGGCAATCCTGGCGTCGATGATGATAGCGGGATGGGTAGCTGTTGCTTCCTGCGGTACGGGAGGCTGTGGTTTTTCTTTGACCGTACAGCCCTATACGCCGTTTTGCATGTGTGGCATAGCGATAAGGGTCGTCAGCTGCTGGGAGGCCGTATGCAGGCCCTGTTCACCGTTAGCTGCGTGATTTCTCCCTGAGCCTTCGTTCTCCCCTCTCTTGTAGCGGTACTATCGTCAGGGGCTAATTCGGCCCCAGTCCCGACTGCATACCTCGAGGTTAATCGATGTTGTCAGGCTCATCT
>OZ001258.1:15343303-15345803 GCA_963924015.1 Macrophya annulata
CAATTTTTACATTTCTTTACTTCATTCCTTGTGCTCTATTTACATTTTCTTATCCCTGTTACATATTTTCTATCTCCCCTCCCTGGTCTTCTCTCTCTTCTCGCTCTTCTTGCTGTTTCCTTCCCTCTCTCCTTTCTCTCTCTTTCTTCAGACTTCTTCCCCATTCCGCTCCCTCCCCTTTCTCTCCTAGTATCTTTTCTATTCTTTTCTCCTCGTGCTCCCAGCCTCTACAGTTGTTTACTAGGTGTCTTATTGTTTCTTCTTCTTGTCTACATATTCTGCATCTCCTCTCTTCCTCTGATCTCCAGAATTCATTTCCCCTCATGTCGTTCCCGCATCTTAGCCTCGCTATCGTCGTTATCATCTCTTTATTCTTTCTCCCTCTTAGGTATTCTGGGAGTTCCACCGTTACCAACCTCTTGTAGTCCTGATGGTATCTTGTGTTTCTTATTCTTTCCCATTGTTTTTGCTTCTGGATATCTATGTCTCTCCTAGTCACCTCCTCCTCTATCTCTGCTCCCTCTTGTCTCATCCTCTCTATCTCTTTTTTCGCGTATCCCCTACTTTCGTAGAATTTTTCTCTCGCTTCCTCTCTGCCCTTTTTTCTTTCTTCCCCTTCTTCGGCTATCTGGATCCAACATTCCTTTCTTAGCTTGTTTTCTTCGTCCGCTCTGATTTTCCTTTCGTACATCATTGCTCTTTTTCCGGCTGCCACTCTCATTTTTTCTCTCTTGGTCTCCTCCCTCACTATATACGCCGGCGTTCTCCAATCCAGCTTTAGTGTCCACCTCAGGTATTTTTCCTGCAGTTTCTCTAACACCTCCCACTCCTTCCATCCCCATGTTTCCGCTCCGTATAGGGCTATGCTCTTTATTAGTGCATCAAATAGCTTCATCCTCCTCCCGAAGTCTTCTCCGAATCTTCTCTCTTCAATCCCCCAAACTGTTCCCATCGCTCTTCTTGCTTTCGCCGTTTGCTCTTTCACTTGCTCGTCATCTTCGTTGTTCCTCTGCATAATATACCCTAGGTACTTCCATTTCTTTACCTCTTCCAGTTCCTTGTCTCTCCATTTCCACTCCACCTTTCTATCTTTGCCTCCTCCTTTTCTGAACCTCATGATCTTCGTCTTCTCTTCACTTAGTGTCAGTCCCTTCCTCTTTGTGTACTTCTCCATTCTTTTCATCATTTCTTTCATCCCCTCCTCCGTATCTGCCACCAATACTATATCGTCCGCGTACGAGAGCGTCCAGCATTTTCTTCTGCCTATCACCACCCCCCCGTCTTGTCCTTTTCTCATTGTGTCCTCCAAATCTGCTGTGTATATGTTAAATAGCGTCGGACTTAACGGGCATCCTTGTCTTACTCCTCTCTTCGTTCCGAAGCTTCCGCACGTTTTCCCGTTGGCTCTTATCTCGCACCTGGTCTCCTTGTAGATTTCTTCTATTCTTCTTCTTAATCTTCCGCTTATTCCCATCTTCCTCATCATCCTCCATATCTCTTCCCTGTCTACTCCATCGAATGTCGCCTTTAGGTCCGCAAACATCGCATATACTTTCTCCTTCTTCTCTATTCTTCTTCTTATAATATGTTTCAGTATGAATATGTTGTCTATTGTCCCTCTACCCGCTCTGAACCCTGCTTGGTTGTCTGTTAGGGCCCCTCTCTCTTCTAACTCCTTTTCCAGCCTGCTCCTCAGTACCTCCGCATATATCTTGTAGCTTGTGTCCATCAGCGTTATTCCTCTGTAGTTCTTTACTTCGTTTCTATCTCTCTTTTTGTGTATTGGTACTACTATCCCTGTTTTCCAGTCCGTCGGGAATCCTCCTCCTTCCCATATCTTGTTTATGATCTTCTCAAGTCCTTCTACTATCTTTTCTCCTCCTAGTACCCACGCTTCGTTCGGTATCTCGTCTCTCCCCGGTGCTTTGTTTCTTTTCATCTTTTTTATTGCTTTTTCTATTTCTTGTCTTTTTATCCCCTCCCCTCTCCCTCCTTTTCTTTGCTGTCTCCTTCTTCCCCTTCTTGCCTTTTCTCCCTTGCCTCTCCTCCCAGTATCTCTTCGAAGTGTCTTAGCCACTCTTCTTCCTTTATCTTCTCTCCTCCTTCTGTTCTCCGCTTTCTTTCTTTATTTATAACTTTCCATGTATCTCCTTCTCTTTTAAGGCTTCTTATTTCTGCTAGGTATCTTTCGTTCTCTTCTCTTTTCTTTCTCTCGCATGTCTTTTTGTACTCTTTTCTTGTGTTTAGGTATTCCGCCCTGTCTCCTCCCTTGTTCCTCCACCCTTTCAGTTTCCTCCTCGCTTCTTTTTTCTTCTCCCAGCATTCTTCATTTCACCACTCTTCCCTTCTTTCTCTCGTGTTCTTCCTCTCCTTTATTTCCTTCTTTGTCATAGCTCCTTTTATTTGTTCTTTTGTCCTTCTTAGCATCTCCTCTACACTATCTTCCTCTATCCTTACTTTCTCTACTTTCCTTTTGTATTCCTCCTCTTCTTTTCTTCCC
>OZ001258.1:15350803-15365803 GCA_963924015.1 Macrophya annulata
CACTTCATGGGTACAAAGTTGTTCGCTGTGATAGACTGGGAAGAACCGGCGGAGGCGTAGGCTTCTACATCCGCGAAAATTTCCAAGTACGAGTGCTGGGTGACTCGGGAGGCTCCTATCAGGGTAAACCAGAATATGTGATAGCCGAATTCTCACCGGGCTATGGCTCTAAAGTCCTTCTGGCAGTGGTTTATCGACCACCCCACTTAGGCTTTCTCGACCTCTTCGAAAATGCATTTCTTGAACTATACCCTATGTTTAGTAATCAAATCATCTGTGGAGATTTCAACACAGACCTATGGAATGCAAACCACGACAGCAATCACCTGAGGCGGTTCATAGGCACCTCAAACCTACATCTGGTTCCTTCTCAACCGACGCATCACCTCCTGAACTCTTCTACACTGATCGATCTCTGTATCGTGGACGATCTAGATAAGGTAACAGACCACGGTCAACATGAAGTCCCTTTTCTCTCGGCACACGATCTAATATACATAACCTACGATTTGAAGGTAGTAAGGCAGGCTCCCCGCACATTCTCTTGTCGCTCATTGAAGAAGATAAACCTTAAATTGTTCCACAGGGACCTGGAAGAGGCAGATTGGAGTGAGTTCTTCGAGGTTCGCTCGCTTGACTCCAAAGTTGAAATCTTCAATAGTCTTGTGACTGATTGTCTGGACCGACATGCTCCTATTCGTCAGATTAGCGTTAAAAACTCACCAGCGCCTTGGCTCACTCCTGACATAAGGGAAGCGATGGCGAAGCGCGACAGGGCACGTAGGGCCTGGAAGAAAAATCGCGGAAATCCCTCGCTCCACTTCAAATTTAGAAAATTACGCAACGAAGTACAGAAAATGGTCAGTGATGCAAAATCCAATTATTATATTGACGCTTTTAGGTCAGCTGGAGATGCTGGAGCCATCTGGTCTGAGCTTCGTAAATTCGGGCTGATTCCCAAAAGGACGACTAATACTTCTATAGACCTCCCTCTATCTGAGTTGAACGCACATTTCGTAAAAATGGGTGGCGAGGGAGGAGGCGTCTCAGTTGCTCCCTATTATCTAGGGCAAGTCGAATATGACGATAATAAGTTCTACTTCAAAGATATCTCAGTTAGAGTACTTGACAGGGCACTAAACCACTCTAAGTCAAACGCTACGGGCGTCGATGGTATAGCTATAGGTGTCATCAAACTGGCCCTTTCAAGTCTAAGGGCACAAATTCATCATCTCTTTACCTTCTCCTTAATGCAGGGCATCTTCCCGGAAAACTGGAAATACTCGCTGGTCACTCCCCTACCCAAAGTCAAAACACCCACGGCTTGTGGAGATTACCGACCAATTTCTATACTTCCTTCACTCTCTAAAGCCCTAGAAAGAATTGTGACAGGGCAAATCACTGAATTTCTTGACAAAAACAGTCTTCATGATCCCTTTCAATCTGCGTATCGAAAACGTTTCAGCACGCACACCGCTCTACTCCGACTGACAGACGATATCCGCAAGGCTGCAGATCTTAGAATGGTAACAGTGGCAGTCTTCTTCGATTTCTCGAAAGCATTCGACAGGGTTCGACATGACCTGCTTCTCTCGCGACTCAGGGAGTTAAATTTTTCAAACTCGGCCCTCAGATGGCTATGCTCCTACCTCGTGGACAGAAAACAGGCAGTCCGGGATGGACAGGAAAACACTTCAGATTGGCTTCAGGTCGAGAATGGAGTTCCTCAGGGTTCGGTACTCGGACCCCTCCTATTCTCCATTTATGTTTCAGATCTAAGGAAAAGGATACGGCATTGCAATCACAGTATCTTCGCGGACGACACGGTTTTCTATCTCCACTGCGCACCATCGGAACTCGAAACTGGCATACGACAGGCCAACGAAGATGTTGCATCATTCTACGCATGGGCGCTTGAGAAAGGGCTTCTACTAAATGCGGATAAGACAAAGATCATGGTCATCGGAACAACCAGGCATATAAATACGATCAACCTCACCAGCCTAGCTCCAGTCACGGTCAATGGGCAGCCCCTTCAATATTCGACGAACACAAAGTGTCTTGGGATCACCTTAACAAACAAACTCCAGTGGCATGAACACACTGAGTCTACAGTCAGAAAGATCTTCGGCACACTCCATCAGCTGCGGATAAATAGAAGAAACATCCCCGAAGAACTCAGGGTTCTTCTCATAACCACACTAGTGTTCCCACATATCGACTACTGCTGCCTCATTTACCTGGACCTGACGGGCGAACTAAATCTTCTCCTGGAAAGAGCCCTAAATGCATGTGTGAGGTTCATCTTCGACCTTAAACGAGATGAACACATTACACCTTACTACAAAAAGCTGGGATGGCTCAAGATTAGCGATAGACGCAAATACTTCCTCGGGTGTTTGATTTTCAACATACTCAAGACCAAAACACCTCACTACCTATCACAGCACTTGGTCTTCAGGGATCGGACGCTATCACGCGACACAAGAGCACAAACTGACCATCTTACTGTGCCAATCTGTAGAACCGAACTGTTAAAGAAGTCCTTTCGATCAGCGGCACCTCAATTCTGGAATTCGTTGCCCTCAGAAATTCGGAACATGAAGAGTCTCGACACATTCAAAGTCAAACTGTACACCCACCTCTTCAAACTGGCATATACTGGCTCATGCTCAGAGGCGAGCTGAGGTCTTTTTCTCTGTACCCGGCATAGGTTTTTCTGCAGTTTTCCCTACAGCCACGTTACCGAATGGGGGTACTCCTCTGAATTTGGCTGCAGACGTATTTCCCATTCTCTTGCTGCATACCGTTCACTATTCATGTACACTTCTGTCGCTGTTACTGAAACTTCTGTTTTTGTTTTTGTAGTTTTTCTGTTTTTTTTGTTAACATTTTATCTAATTTTACTCTTTTCTTTTTCTTTACACTTATGGTAACAACTGTTATTACTACTACTACCACCTAATTATCTTTATAATTTCTTTCTACTGTACAGTCAATGCGCTTGAGGGGACGTGTCCCAGAGCGCCAAATAAAGCTTACTCTTACTCTTACTCTTACTCTTACTCTTACTCTTACTCTCTCTCTCTCTCTCTCTCTCTCTCTCTCTCTCTCTCTCTCTCTCTCTCTCTCTCTCTCTCTCTCTCTCTCCCTCCCTCCCTCCCTCCCTCCCTCCCTCCCTCCCTCCCTCCCTCCCTCCCTCCCTCCCTCCCTCCCTCCCTCCCTCCCTCCCTCCCTCCCTCCCTCCCTCCCTCCCTCCCTCCCTCCCTCCCTCCCTCCCTCCCTCCCTCCCTCCCTCCCTCCCTCCCTCCCTCCCTCCCTCCCTCCCTCCCTCCCTCCCTCCCTCCCTCCCTCCCTCCCTCCCTCCCTCCCTCCCTCCCTCCCTCCCTCCCTCCCTCCCTCCCTCCCTCCCTCCCTCCCTCCCTCCCTCCCTCCCTCCCTCCCTCCCTCCCTCCCTCCCTCCCTCCCTCCCTCCCTCCCTCCCTCCCTCCCTCCCTCCCTCCCTCCCTCCCTCCCTCCCTCCCTCCCTCCCTCCCTCCCTCCCTCCCTCCCTCCCTCCCTCCCTCCCTCCCTCCCTCCCTCCCTCCCTCCCTCCCTCCCTCCCTCCCTCCCTCCCTCCCTCCCTCCCTCCCTCCCTCCCTCCCTCCCTCCCTCCCTCCCTCCCTCCCTCCCTCCCTCCCTCCCTCCCTCCCTCCCTCCCTCCCTCCCTCCCTCCCTCCCTCCCTCCCTCCCTCCCTCCCTCCCTCCCTCCCTCCCTCCCTCTCTCTCTCTCTCTCTCTCTCTCTCTCTCTCTCTTGGTTTTTATGTTCACTGTTCTCTTAAATGTAAAGTTCTTGCCTCTTCCCCCTCTCTGTTTTCCAACTCGCCGGAGTTCCTTATCTTGGAAATTGGTACCGATAGTGGCAAAGCTCTGGTCTCGGTTATCTATCGTCGGCCTAAGGGCATCCTTTTTGAGGAATTTATAGATAAATTCACTAGTTTTTCTCACCGGTACAATAACATCCTTATTATGGGGGATTTAAATTGCAATCTGAGCAGCAACAACTTTGAAGCTAACTATCTCCGTGATCTTGTATTCAGTCACTCTCTTTACCTTGTTCCATATGGCAATACGCACCATACGGCGCACTCCGACTCATGGCTGGACGTTGCTATAGTTGACTCAGCTGACAAGCTGCGTTCTTACGCGAAGTCTCCAACCCCCTTCATTGCAGGGCATGATCTGGTTGAATTTCAGTACGAACTTCCAGTCCCTAGTCGAGAGTGCCGTATGAGAAAATTTAGGGACTTTAGAGGCTGCGATGCAATGGCTCTGGCCACCGATTTGAGCCTGGGCCTTACTTCTTCCCTCTCAGCTCTAGGGGATGACCCCGATAGTCTGGCAGTGGCCTTTTGCGAGGCGATCGTGAGTGTGCTGGACATCCACGCTCCAGTGGTTGCTCGCGAATTTAAAAAGCCTCCTGCAGGCTGGTTTTCAGTCGAAATTAAGCGGCGCATCCGACTTCGAAATTCCTTATACACCGCGGCAAAGCGTCAGGACTCGCCCGAGCTAATGATGCGTTATCGTGCTCTTCGTCGTGAGGTCAAGGCCGAAATCAAAGCTGCCAAGGATGCCTATTACTTGAACCGAATCTCGAACTTATCAGATCCCTCCAACATCTGGTCTGAGTTAAGGCGTATGGGCCTTGTTTCATCCAAGGCTAAAGCGTCCTCCCCTCTGCACCATTTTGAGGCTCACCAGCTTAATATCTTTTACGTTTCCGTTACTAATGCGCATCCTTCTTGCTCCAACCATGAGCTGCAGTTTTTGCTCGATCATGAGGGCTCCCAGGCCCGGCCACGGTTCTCTTTTTCTCCTATTCGCGAGTCGCAGGTCTTAAAAGTTCTGCTGAATTATGTTAATAGGTCGCGCGGACGGAGTTCTGATGGTGTTGAATTGTCGTATCTCAGGGATCACCTAGCTATTCTCGCATCTCACGCTACGCGTCTGTTCAACTGCTCGCTATCTACATCTGTGTTCCCCGAAATCTGGAAGCGGGCCTACATTGTGCCCCTGAGCAAAAGCGACCCCCCTGAGTCTGAGTCGGACACTAGGCCAATCGCAAACCTGCCTCATCTCGCTAAGGTCTTAGAGCGCATTGTAGTAGACCAGCTTATGCCCTATTTAGAGCAAAACGCCATCTTGGATCCTAGACAGTCGGGTTTCCGCAAGTCTCATAGCACCCAGTCGGCTTTGCTCAGAGTGATGGATGATGTGAGGAGGGCTATTGACGACGGATTTGTAACAGTCCTTGTATTATTTGATTTTAGCAAAGCTTTCGACAGCATCAACCATCGTTTGCTGCTATCCAAGCTACTGCGCTTCGGGCTCTCGGCGGAAGTGATTAAGTGGCTGCATTCGTACCTTTCGGGTAGGTCGCAGGCCGTCCAGGATCTCTCTGGCAACCATACTACTTATTTACCCAACCATTCAGGTGTGCCCCAGGGGTCAGTCCTTGGCCCCTTGCTATTTCTGGTTTTCATAAATGACATTGGTCAGGTGCTCAAACATACGGAGCACATGCTGTTTGCGGACGACCTGCAGATATACCTCCGCTCATCGCCTAGCGATATTGTTGCTGCTATCGCTAAGTTAAACAGTGACGTGGCTGCGGTGTCTGACTGGGCCATCGTAAATGGTCTGCGGCTGAATGCCAGCAAAACTAAAGCGGTCGTCTTTGGCAGCTCTCCTTACCTCGATCGGCTGCGGTGTCTACCTCTGCCTCCGGTAATGTTGGACGGTGCAGTTGTACCGTTCCTTGGTACAGTAAAGAACTTAGGTGTCTACATGTCCTCTGACCTATCCTGGAATCATCACGTAGCACAGGTTTCTAGAAAAGTTTACGCCTCCCTTCACTGTCTCAAATATCATAGTGCAGCTCTTTCACCGCAAGTGAGAGCGACTCTTGTCCGCGCGCTAATCTTTCCTCACCTGGACTATTGTTCGCTGGTCTACTACGATCTCTCGAGCTACCTAAATCTTAAACTCCAAAGACTCGTCAACGCCGGAATTAGGTTTATTTTCAACGTAAAGCGCGACGCCCACATCACGCCATTCCGACGTAAACTAGGGTGGCTCTTAGTTTCGGATCGGCGTACCTTCTTTCTAGGGGTCTTCCTATACCAGGTTCTCGCTACGGCCCTTCCTATCTACTTGCGGGAACTGTTACAGGAACCGGATCCTGCCGCGCGCCGCTCTTCTAGACTCGCTAGCTCGGGCCAGTCCTCGGCGTTTTTCATTCCTATCCACCGAACTGCCTGTTACCGACATTCTTTTTTGCTCTCCTCAATCTACCTCTGGAACAGCCTCCCGCAGTCTGTGCGCGAGGCTTCTTCTCTGGATGCATTTAAGGGGAAACTTTTTGAGCACCTGCAGTCGGTGGAAACTGCCAGCGCCACAGGCTCTGCTAGGCCGAAGCTTTGACCGTCGGACACACTCACGTTCGCCTCCGCTGTCCTGCTTTTATTTGTAGCTTATTCTTGCTTTTATTTTATCTTTATCCTTATTTTTATGCTTTATTTCTATTTCTGTATTTCCTTTTTTCTTGTATGGTTTAATATGCTCATTTATTATAATAGTTAGCGCAATGCGCAACCCCCAGAACTACGGCGGCTGGCCATAGTGCCGTGCCTTTTTATGTACTGGCTGCCCACCGTTTTACTACGCGGTGTGGCTACTAGGTTCCAGGCCCTCTGGTAGTTGTCCTGCTTATCAGTATATTTGACTCTCAGTCTGCTAAATTTAATATTTATCATCTATTTTCATTACTATCTATTACTTAGTATCTGTATCCATATGTCTGTAATTATTTATCATTTATTTTTATTACTATTTATTATTTAGTATCTGTATCCATATGTCTGTAACTATAGTTGTTGCTTTCGTTTGTACAATTCTGTAAATGCACAGTTGCCCTTTGGCCTGATTAGGCTACGGCATAATAAATATTATCTGATCTGATCTCTCTCTCTCTCTCTCTCTCTCTCTCTCTCTCTCTCTCTCCCTCTCCCTCTCCCTCTCCCTCTCCCTCTCCCTCTCCCTCTCCCTCTCCCTCTCCCTCTCCCTCTCCCTCTCCCTCTCCCTCTCCCTCTCCCTCTCCCTCTCCCTCTCCCTCTCCCTCTCCCTCTCCCTCTCCCTCTCCCTCTCCCTCTCCCTCTCCCTCTCCCTCTCCCTCTCCCTCTCCCTCTCCCTCTCCCTCTCCCTCTCCCTCTCCCTCTCCCTCTCCCTCTCCCTCTCCCTCTCCCTCTCCCTCTCCCTCTCCCTCTCCCTCTCCCTCTCCCTCTCCCTCTCCCTCTCCCTCTCCCTCTCCCTCTCCCTCTCCCTCTCCCTCTCCCTCTCCCTCTCCCTCTCCCTCTCCCTCTCCTCTCTCTCTCTCTCTCTCTCTCTCTCTCTTCTCTCTCTCTCTCTCTACGTGAGTACTGTCACACGCTATCTACTTCTACTCCTAACATTTTGCACTGGTACTGCTGTCTCCTGCCTTCGGGCGTCTTCTTTCTAGACTTCCTTGCATGCGCTCTATTGCAACTTTTCTCCGGACGAACTGGCGCCCTGGTGCTTTTTCACGGCTACTGGAATTTTCCGATTTTCTGGCCGGCTTCTGACTGGGAAACATAATCTACATCTCTACCTTCATCCCATTGCGCATGCCCGCCTTACAGTCGATACCTGTCATCGATCATCGATAGTCGCCTATCTTCTGGATCCGCCTTCTACTACGAGTGAACTGTCGCCGCCCACCTGCCGTGACGTCAACGCCTGCTAACCATCTGCCGTCGTGTTTATGTCATCACTGCTGTCCTCCTCTGTATCGACGTCGGTCAAGCAGCACTCGCTTTTATCATGCCTGGTATTTTCAAATGCTCTTACTGCGGTAAGCCCATAGCTACGAGAGACAAGCGCTGTAGTTCTTGCCTACTTGCCTATCACCCTGGCTGTTGTGACACTAAATTGCGTCGCGATAAACTTAAATCTTGCTGCCCCGGGGCATTAATTGAGAAATTTACTCGTGCTTCGGAGCCTACGCTGCCCTGCTCTCTACCTGTGGGTAGTGATACTTGTGCTGCTGCACCTCCTCTTATCGCTTCAGAATCCCAACCGTCTGGAACTGGGGCTACCGTAACGTCAATCGCTAGTCTAACTACGCGTATGGATGAGCGTTTTGATTTGCTCGCGGGGCGGCTTGCTCTCTTGACCGTCTTAGAGGAGCGTATCGCCGCCGCCGAGGCTCGTATCTTGGTTCTTGAAAATGATAATCGCGTTCTTTCTGAGGATAATGCTGCGCTGCGTCTGGCTCAGCAAGCTCAACGTGCTGATTTAACTGCGCTCGATACAAATGTCGCTCGAGTCGCGGAACTTGATGAACGTTGTCGTGTCGTTTCATCCGATGTCACTGCGCTCAAGCAGGCCCAACTCGACCTGAGAGCCGATCAGTCGTTGCGTGGTCAATCTTCTGGTCCTGTTGAACTTATTATCTCCGGAGCGCCCTGTTCGTCACCTGAATCTATTCCGGCTACCGTCAACCGAATTGTTGCCTCGCTCGGCTCCAACCTTGCGGATGGTGACATTATTAGTTCCCGGTTTCTAGTTACCCGCGACAAAGCTCGCAAAGCTACTCCGCTTCCGATCGTCGTCAAACTTCGCAGTCGTACCATTCTTTTACGTCTCATTGCGGCCAAAAAAGCTGAGGGCCGTCTAGCTTCATCCGATCTCGTTCCGTGTCCCGTGGGTCCGGCTACTACCATCAACTTAAACGAGGCTTTATCACCGGATGTCTACAGGCTCCTCATTGATACCAAAGCTGCTGCCAAGGCGGCCGGTGCCCGATTCGTCTGGCATTCTAATGGCGTCATTTTTGTTCGGAAAGCGCAGGGCGCGCCAGTATTACGGATTTCATCGTCCGCCGATCTCACCCGTCTCGCGTCAATCTGACGGTGTCCTCAGCAGCCGTCTCCTTGCCAGCTCCCGCGCTCCGGTCGAACAGTCAACTCTCCTGGTTCCGCCAGCTTACCGTACCTTAGCCTCTGCCATCTTAATGCTAATTCCATCCGAGGCCACATTGATTTATTACGTTTTCATTTCTCTTCTTGTTCTGCTCACCTGATTGCTATCAGCGAATCGTGGCTACATGAGCAGGTTTCGGATGCGTCGGTCTCACTACCGGGATATTCGATTTTACGCAATGATCGGGTCGGTAAGATCGGGGGTGGGGTCGCGCTGTATGTGCTGCAATCTCTTCAGGCTAAGCTGCTTGCCGTCTCTCCGGGCCCATATACCTGCAGCCCCGAGTATCTTTTTGCGGAAATCGGTACCTCGCGTTCCTCGAAAATTCTCGTCGCTGTTGTCTATCGTCCACCTAAGGCATCTAACCTTGCGGCTTTCGAAGTCGACTTCGATCGTCTTAGTATAGGTTATAATCTGTCTGTCATCTTCGGCGACTTCAATGCAAACCAGCTGGGCCAGTCGTATGACGCGGATAATGTTCGTGAGTTTTGTTCTTCCCGGGCTCTCTACCTGGTGCCGTTCGCAGCCACGTGTCACACTCACACCTCTGACACGCTTCTTGATCTGTGTATGCTCAGTGATCAACATATGCTTCAATCTTTCTGCCAATCCTCCGCGCCGTTTATCGCCGGGCATGACCTCATCTCGGTTAACATCTCGATTCCCGCTCCACCGTCTTCCTGTAAGATAGCTAGATTCCGCTCTTTTGCTAACTTTTCAACTGACTCTCTCAGGCGGGATCTGGTGGAGAGCGATTGGTCGTCATTTGAAGCCCCGGGCTCAGTTGATGAACTGCTTTCGTGTCTTCAAGGTAACGTCACGGCTGCTCTTGACAAGCATGCCCCTTTTGTGACTCGCGCTTTCAAACCTAGCAGGCCACCATGGATCACTCCGGAGCTTTACACCCTCACACGTGCCAGGGATTCTCTCTATTGGACCTACAAGCGTTCTCGTTCACAAGTCGCTCTTCTTCGCTATCGGGATGCCAGGGACAATCTTCATAAGCGCATCTCTGCAGCTCGTGCTGCATTTTTTGCCGATCGGCTTTCTTCTATCCACGAATCGCGGGTTCTTTGGAGGGAGCTTCATACTCTCGGTATAGCGCCGGCTCGAACCAACGACTATGGTAACTTCGCGGTAGATGATCTTAATCATCATTTTGCGGCTATCTCCCAGCGTTCTTCATCTGTTAAGGAAGTTGCTGAGTTTTTTGCGACTCTCCCACCGCCTGTCTACAATGATTCGCTATTTTATTTCCAGGACATCTCTCCTTCTGCGCTTCTCCGAGCCTTCGGTCACTTCACCTTTCAATCGCGCGGCTTTGACGATCTTGCGCTTCGTGACGTTCAACTTGCATTGCCGGTTATTTTTCCTTACCTCCTAGCTCTCTTCAATCATTCTCTCTCCGCTGCTGTCTTTCCTGAGGTCTGGAAGCGGGCTCGTGTGTTGCCGTTGGGTAAGGTCAAATCGCCCTCCTCTCTCGATCAGGTTCGGCCTATTTCTAACCTTTGCTTTTTATCAAAAGTTCTTGAGCGTGTCGTCCATGGTCAAATTTCTTCCTACCTTGAAAGTCGGCAGCTGCTTGACCCTCGCCAGTCCGGCTTCCGGCCAGGCCACAGCACACAAACTGCTCTCCTGAGACTAGCTGAAGATGTTCGCAAGGGTATCAATGGTCGTAGTTTAACTGTCTTAGTTCTCTTTGACTTCTCTAAAGCTTTTGATACAATCCCGCATGCAGTCTTGCTCGGCAAGCTCCTTAACCTTGGCTTCTCGCAGCATGTCATTCAGTGGGTCGCCTCTTACTTACAGGGTAGAATGCAGTCAGTTGCGTCTCCGGACGGTCATCTCTCTTCTTGGGCGAATCTAGATCTTGGCGTTCCGCAGGGTTCGGTTTTGGGTCCGTTGTTATTCTCTTTATTCATTAATGACATTTCCGTAGTTCTGAAGCACTGTAGTCATCTAGTTTATGCGGACGATCTGCAGGTGTACCATCAGTTCTCTCTTGAGAAGGTTGCGGATGCTGTCGCTTGTGTCAATGAGGACGTACAAGCTGTCCTAGACTGGTCTAGATCTTCGTCTCTGCGCCTTAACGTAGCGAAAACTCATGCGATGATTCTTGGCAGCGGATCCTACGTGTCCAAGCTTCAGCCTGATCTTCTTCCTGCTGTGTGTCTTGATGGCTTTCCAATTCCTTACCTCGACTCTGTGCGCAATCTTGGCGTCTTTTTCGACTCCAAGCTATCCTGGTCAGCACAGATCAACGCTATTTCTGCCCGTGTACATGGCACCCCTGATATTTCCATTTTTTGATTACTGTTGCGTGGTCTTTGCTGACCTCCAGGCAGGTCTTGACACTAAACTTCAGCGACTTCTGAATACCTGCGTTCGCTTTGTTTGCGGTGTCCCTCGTGATGCGCACATCACGCCGTATCGCAGGGAACTTGGCTGGCTTCGCGTTAAAGACAGAACGCTGTACTTTCTTCTCACTCAGCTCTTTGTTATTCTGCACTCTGGGCAACCTTCTTACTTGCGCGAGCTATTTGTCCTGGCTGATCGCGATCGTGGCCCCGCAACCTGCCGGCCCTCGCGGGTACCCAGAAGTGATTTTGTGGCACCGTTTTCTCGTACCGCCGCGTTCTTCAACTCCTTCGCGGTTGCTGGTGTGCGACATTGGGACTCTCTTCCCTCCGAACTGAAGGCAGCGCGCACGGTAGCTTCATTCAAACACGGTCTGTTTGCGTATCTGCTGAGTACCGAGGATACACGCTCGTAGCTTACTTTCTTGCGTTTTTAGCTCTTCTAGCTCTTGCCTGTTAGGCGTAGATTATTCTAGCTTCATTTCTCTTTCTACTCTTGTACTCATGTATTGTATTGTACTATATCTCTACCTTATCATAGTCACAGAGCAAATCTTTGTAATGCTCTGTGATTCTGTATTGTCTAATATTGTTATAGACATAAATAAATGTATCTATCTATCTATCTATCTATCTCTCTCTAACTCATACTAACTTATACTAGCTGAAAAATGTAACAAACGGTGACGGAATGTTACGAAACAGAGCCGAGATACATGATGCACAAAATTTATTTATTTAACATAATTATTTACATATATACTATAACATTGCATGTTACAATGCACTCGAACTCTCTTAGACGACCTTAATTAAGGGTGCAGTGAGTGCCTGCGAGACGGACGAATGCGTTAAGGAAGCCACGAGGCTAAAGGTTACTCCGAGAGGCGACCGTGACCGACATAAGACTGTAGAATTAAGACTGAGTTTTTTTTGTTTTCTTTGACACGTTTCTCGATTATGTGGGAGACACGGCCAAGAAGTGTCAACGACGATGCCGACGACTAACCCCGAAGCAATAATTCGAAAATCCCGACAGCTACACCGAGAGAAGCATCCCGATTCAGCCATCTGGACGCGGGGGAGTGCCAAGGGCACTCAGCAACGAGGGAATAGGTGGTGGAAGAGATTCCCGCCACGCCTGCGAACCGTGATCCAGCTACAAGAGCTCCCTACGTCACGGCGAAATTTGAGTTTCCGCTAGGAACACCGTGACGCCGCCATGCAGGCGATCCAGCGGTCGATTGCCAAATCGATACTCGACTGCGTAATGAGGGCGTGCGCACCCTCGACGCCATGCTGTCTAGAGCCACTCTGTCTTAGGCCAGCGTAGTGAACGCAAGCGTTAGAGATCCTTTTTTTTTTTAAGCAAGCTGTCGTGTTTTTTTTGTGTGTGTACCTTGAGTGCGAGTAAGAGTGTGGGTGCAATCACCTCATAGATATTGGTTTATCATATTCTCCCCCGAGGGATTTGAGCATGGATTACGGCCGCGAGGCTGTGTTATTCGCCAGGTGGCCGGAGGACGGTAAGCGTTAGTTCACCTTACCTACGACGTATTTGAATCCGGCAACGGCCGTCGACTATATTGCCTAGCTCGAAGCCACGAGGCTGAATAATATTTTGGGATCAAATAGAACCGATCTCCGAGCCGGTAGGCCGTCACCTGTGTCCCAGTAGAGTCTAATGATATCGAGTCATCGGGTAAGAATTAATTTTCGTGAGAAAAGTAAATTCAATAGTCGAGTGTAGTCACGTATCCTCGCACGTGAGTGTGAGCGAGACAGCCGTAGTCGGTCGCTGTCGCTCTCTCTCGCCCTCGCATGAGGAGAGGCAGCTGACAGAATAAGTTCGAGTCGGTAGAGTGGTAGGGCCTCCTTGTTAGGATACTTTAAACGTTAGTTTTCTTTGTTTGCATTGTTCGCTCACGAGGCAGAGTTAGATTAAATAGGTTAGATTAAATGGTTTGGGGGATACAATCCCAGGATAAGTAGCATAGAGCAAGCGGTGGTCGGTAAATTAGAGGCCTGGCCTCGAGCAAACCCGGTGGTGGCCTAGCCACAGCCGTGGAATATTTATTTTCCTCTTTTCTTTCCTTATTGTTATCGTTGATTTTCTTTTTGATCAATTGTCACCGCCACCGAGTAGCATAAGATTAGGTAAGAATCATTGTTATCTAGATGTAAGAGGCCACGAGGCTAAGATTTGTTAAGCTAGTCTGTTAATTTTTTTTGTTGTTATTGCTATCCTACGTGGAAGCTTGATCTAGTCACCGATTATCATTTGTAAAGCTCACAAATTTGTAGTTTGGACCCCGAGGGGTGAGATTACTGATAAAAGTTACTATTTTTGTATTTCGATTCACTCCTGTGATTTTACTTGACCTGAGTCACCAATCTTTTTTTTGTTGTTGAATAAATCGCTTCTATTTTGTTAAACTAGAAAACCTCGAGTCGTTATTGCATTATGCCAATCCCTCAATCAATCCCGACCCCTCTCCGCGGTACTGCAGCTAGCAGCAGCGAATATTGAGTAAGAAAATCTGGTTCGCTTTAATTTTCTATGTGGATTTCGATAAGGTGGCGAAATTAGTTCGTCTGGCGCCCAAACCACTTTAATACTTTTCTGCAGTCTGGATAAGTAACGAGTGTGAGATCTCGAGGCCTAGCTGTCCGGTCTAGACCCGAGATTAAAAATTAATACACCGTTATATATATATATATATATATATATATATATATATATATATATATATATATATATATATATATATATATATATATATATATATATATATATATATATATATATATATATATATATATATATATACAGGGTGAGGCACCTAAAGTGTTACACGCTGTTTTCTTCAAAGCTATTGCAGGTACGGAAAAATATTTCAGACCAAAGTTGTAGGGTTTATAGGCAGAAAGGAGTTCGCGTTATTGGGTTGTTCATTGGAGGTGCCGCTGAGGTCAGGGGAAGGTCAACTTTGTTTTTTTAAATGGAAACCCATATTTTTCATCACGCAATTTTGTTCTACTTGAAAAATCAAACGACTTTGGTATGAAACATTTTTTTGTGAGACATCAATTTTTTATGATATTCAACTGAACATCTAGAGTTTTTACAACATTTAGGAACATTTCACCTCTAAAATATCAAGTTTGGAGAAAAATTTGAGGAGACAAAAAGTGCGTAATTTCATGCGAAGATTCTTGGGAAATAATTGCAGATTTTTTGTTAACAATTCTATTTTGTTTTTTTAACAACTCAAAAAGCTGCAATCAAAAATTGTTAAAAAAATCTGCGATTATTCTTCAAGAACCTTTGCAAGAAATTACGCACTTTTTGTCTTTTGAAATTTTCCTCCAAACTTGATATCTTAGAAGTGAAATGTTCTTAAAAGTTGTAAAAACTCTAGTTGTTCTGTTGGATATCAAGAAAAATTGATGTCTCACAAAAAAATGTTTCATACCAAAGTCGTTTGATTTTTCAAGGAGAACAAAATTGCGTAATGAAAAATATGGGTTTCCATTTGAAAAAACAAAGTTGACCTTCCCCCGGCCTTGGCGTCTCCACCAACTGAAAATAATGCTACACCA